>PYUH01000656.1:1089112-1167738 GCA_016808085.1 Suaeda aralocaspica | reverse complement strand
AAAAAAAAAAAAAAAAAAAAAGCACGTCGAAAAAATGAAATCACTATTTGGTGCATAGGTGGACCAATAGAAAGAAGGAACTATTCTTTCAATAGTTATCAAGCATCCACATATTTAAATATGTAAGGATAACACTTTGGACCAAAGTTTAGTTGCAAAAACGTGGGGTTTCACTAAGCTTCGACCTAATGAGATGATCGAGTGGACATGAGGGGTGGCCACGGGCGAATTGGGTTGGATTGAGCTGGGTTGAGAGGCGGGCTGGATTGGGAAATTATGACCCGTGTTCAACCTACTAGTTTGACAAATTGGGTTGGGCTGGACTGGGCTGGGTTGGGTTGAGTTTTTCTCAACCCACGCACGCACAAACCATGTGGGCTGAGGTGGGTTGAGGAGCAGGTTAGGCTGGGCTGGGTTGATAGGTTTGTGGGTTGGGTTATGTCATGGGTTGGTGGGTTAGGTTAGGGCATGGATCAATGGGCTGGGTTGACGGGCTAGGTTGGTGGGTTGGGTTATGGGTCGATTGATTGAAATGGATTGGGCTAAGTTTCATGGGTTGTTGGATTAGTGTAACTTTGTTAAATTGCAAATTTGTAAGTAATAAAATTAATCAATATATGAAATTAAATAATGACATAACATTAAAAATAACCAAGTATTGATATATATGTATTTTTTTTATCTTAAGTATTGATATAATAATGAACTTGTAGACACCTAATTTAGTCCCCCTGTCTCGCGGCAGGACTCTATGATGATTAAAAAACTCATTTCTCTAGAAGATTGGATAATCGAGTATACTTTGGCATAAAAATAAATCTCGGATATTATAAAATTTCCATTCTTATTTAACGGACCTTTTATCCTAATGCCTCTTTTATTATTTTAAATAAAATAAAATAAAATAAAATAAAATAAAAAAGATCTTTAAAAAAAAACGTAGCGCGCTTAATTTAGTCACGCTGACAGCTCAGCGTGACTAAGTTAGCAGCGCTACCCTAGTAGCGTTGTAGGGTTTCCTGCGCTACTGGACCAGCGCGATTCGGCGTACTGCGCTAGCAGCCCAGCGCGATTAGGGTTCCCACGTTGTTATAAAAACCTTTATTTTCTTCATTTCTCAACAACTTTTTTTACTTATTCTCTCCCTCATACTTAATTAATCCGATTATTGCTTTTAAACAACCTTATTTTTTATAATAATTATTTATTATTTATTTGCTATTTATTGCTACAAATTTTGATAATATTGAAACAATAATTTGACTGTGCCCAAATTAACACTCGACGACTCCAATCTTCATACGGGAAGTGGTACGTTTCCTGAGAGCCCTAAAAATCAAACTTGTGGATATGTTGTTGTTGGTTTTCCGAATCATTTACCGCTTTTATCATTTTGTTTTTGTTAAAGGGCTTAATTTGAATTAATTTATCACATTAAACTAAGATAATTTTTGGACAAATTGTATCATGCTAGGAACCTTGAATTAATCTTAACGACGATTTGACTAAATTATTAGGTTTTATGTGATTTCACCTTAATAATAGTAATTTTGTGTTAGGTTGTAAATTATTATTTTGTGGTTCTTTATATAATTTGTGTATAATTGAGAGAAAACTAGTAATGGCCGCCTACGGGCTAATATGACGCACTCCGCCATATTAGTACCTTCACCCCCGAATCCAACCTTTGGTTCGTAAGATCATAACTTGGAGTCATCCCCATGGGATCGAAAGGGTTATTCGTGCAATTTAGATTATCGTCCCGTATTCGTGTCCCATTCGTAATCAATCTAAATACACGGTTTATGAGTTTGATTCCTAAAACTCATTGGCGACTCCTTACTAGCATCGTCCGTATTCGTATATTATTATCTCACTCGAAAAAAGATAATTAAAAAAACAAAAAAAAAACCCAAAATAGCGTAGCGCGACAGACTTTGTCACGCTAACGTCGCAGCGTCACAAAGCTTGCCGCGCTACACCTGCAGCGTGACAAACTTTGTAGCGCTGCACAGTCAGCGTGACAAACTCTGTCACGCTAGCGCAACTGAAATTCCTGCGCTCCTGTTTTTTTGCAAAATACTTCTAAAAAAGTCCATTTCACCTTTTCTTAAGCCAATTTTTCAGGTCTAACTTGACCTATGGACAGTTTGGAAAAGGTGACCAAAAAATTTGGGACCCTAAAATCCGGGGCCCCCACAGAGCTTAAACTATGAAAATATTATTTTATTTTATTTAATGTAAAATTTGTACATCTTAATTCTTAAAATACAAAATTAATTGATCAGATAAATAAAATTTGAGATAAATTTATAACTTTGAAAGTTACAACACAATATTAAATGAAGGAAGAAAAATTACATCAATATTATTTGTACATATTTTACATAACTTACATTAAAAAATAATACTGTAATAATAAAACTATAAAAAAAGAGGGGGGGGGGGGGGGAAATNNGGGGGGGGGGGGGGGGGAAGGTTCATGGGTTGGGCTGGCAAATTGAACTGGGTTGGGTTGTGGATTGAGCTGGGTTATGTGGCGAATTAGGGTGGGCTGGGTTGGCGAATTAGAGCGAATTGGGCTAGGTTAAACGAACGGGTTAGGTCATGGATTGGGTTAGAAAAACACGACCCGTGACCCACACCCTTAGTTGGCGGGCTGATCTGAGTTGGGTCGTGGGTCAAGCGAGCTTGATTCATGGGGGTCATTTGGTGGGCTGGGTTAGGGTTGGACTGGGTCAACCCAGCCCATTAGCCATCCCTAGTGGACATATCAAACCAAAACATATTGTACATTATAAAAATAAGGTCAAATTGTTAAAACTAATTGAATTACTTAACTTTTTGGACGGGGATCCGCCTACTTTTATTTATTTATTTATTTTTACCCAAATTAGTCATAAAATTACTAAAGTGCCCTTATATATTTAAATGAACATTTAAAATCTATTCAATGTCGATAATATTTTAGAAATCACTGTGATATATATAAATAGTAAATCACATGACATTTTGGTAAATAAATAGAAAACTTTATTACCATGATACCCCTTTAAATTCATATAAACTTTTAAGATATTCAATTTTCTTTTTCTCTCTTCCCTCTTCAAATTTGATTCTCTGTTGTTCTGACATTTTTATGCTGCCATTTAGCTATCCCCCAACATCAAAACAATTGATTTATTATGAATTAGAGAATCTCTACTACTACTTACTACTACTTTAAAAACGCCTTTGTTAAACACTGTTCATTTTCTTTGTATTCATGTATCTGATTTTGTTACCTTTGGTGTGGTTTTGCTTTCGTTGCTATGGCCTATGGTAAGGTTTCGTCTCATTTTATCAAGTTTGTTTTCGGTTCTAAAGTTTCTTTGTTAATTTAATATCTTGATTGTTAAATTTTGAGCCAGGGATTTCAATTGTTTGGTTTTTATTGTATTTGAAAACTCTTAAAATCATGGCTTCTTGTGATCTTTTGTTGTTGTTTATATTATTGATTTTAGGCGACCTGTTGCTGTTGACCAAAGACGAAGCACTGTAAGAAATTTATAATATCTTGTCTTGGTGTTTGAATGTTGGGGGGTAAAAGTTGATTTTTTGGGTAATATCTCCATTTAAAAGTGTAGAAATTTCTGATTTTGTATTGAATTTCATTGGTGGGTGAATTTCAAGTGGGTTAATTTGAATGGTAATTCATGTAATTTTTGATGGGGTAATTTGGATTTTGGTGTTAATTACTTGTTTGGGTCAGGTCCAGGTCCTAGGCCCAACATAGAGGTAATCACTACTTTACCCCTAACAGGGCAACGTAGAGAAAATTACTATTTTACCCCTAACAGGGGCAAAAGACCCTCACAGACACTCTCTTCGGAGGGATGTCAGATTATGACACTTGTCATGATCCCAATGGTCTGACAACTGTACTTTCATACTATAAATATAGTACAATTTCCGCATTTGGAGGTACGTTTTTCCTGCCATTTCTGACAAATTCCCTAAAATTCGGATCGATTCTTCCTACTTATTGACTTAAGCATCGGAGGGGCGTTCCCGGGAAAAACCCCCTAGGTTAGTCATCCTCTGTTTGTTTTGCAGGTCATATCTCGGTTCTCGAGAAGTGTTTGCAAGTCCAGTTCAGACAAAAGTTCTACCAGAAACAGATTGGCGCTGTTTGAGGGGACCCTCCTAACAAGTCATGACTACCTCGAGAAGACAAAACGCTGCTAGACGTCACGACACTCAGCCCTCGGGACACACTGTTGGGGACGCTCAGGTGGAGAACAACCATGATCCTCGGGAGCAATCCCTTGGGCAGGACATGAAAGTTGCTCAACCTCCTCAGCAGGATGTTGTCACTCGAGCTGAGCTGACAGCCATCATGCAACAGATGACTCAGACCTTCCAGGACAGTCTTCAGCAGTTCACTAAGAACTTGCAAGCTCAACCTTCTGGAAGTCGAGCAGTCGTCCCAGAGCAACGCCGAGCACCTACCCATCACTCTCGGCAGGATGGAGAAAGGTCTCGGTCCAAAGGGAAGCAAGCTCAACATGAGCGTCAGCCTACCCTCGCTCCTGGACAGCCCGGCTACTCTGATCAGAGCCAGGTGAAGGAGACGAGGAGGTTTGAAGCTGAAAAAGGACTGAGGGCTCGTGAAAAATCCAGGGCAGTTGAGGACGCCAGGGAACTCATTGAAGCTCATCAGGAGCATAGACGTCAAACTGACGCTAGGGAAATCATCAAAGACCTCCGAGTCAGAAACTCCGACGCCCGAACCATCAATGAGAAGCGTCGAGCTCGAGAAGATGTTGAAGAAGAGGTTGTGGGACCTAACCGGACCCACAGACCTCAAGACTGTCCTCAGCGCCTATCAGCACCATTGGTCAGAGGTTCGACTAGAGACCGAGAGCGTAGCCCTCGCCGGGCGCATCGCTCCCTCGGCCTCCAGTCGAACGAGAAACCTTACCGGTTTCAAGAAGACTATGCTGATGAGGGTTGTGACCATGATCAAGGTGTCCTCACCTACAAGACCCCCTTCGGCAGGGAGATTATGGACACTGTTGACCCCAAGAAAGTGAAAGTATCACCCATCGAGCATTTCAATGGCACCACCGATCCCTCTGATCACATGGCCGCCTATAAAGCTCAGATGGCCGTCCAGACAGGATGTGAAGCATCCTGGTGCAAATTTTTCCCAACCACCCTCAAGGGGATGGCACTCAACTGGTTCATTGAGTTGCCATCAGGAGTAATATCTGATTTCTCCACCCTCGAGTTGCTGTTCAACCAACACTTTGTTGTGGCAAAGAGGCATAAAAAGACAAGCATACAACTTATGGCTTGCAAACAGAGGGAAAATAAGACCCTCGGCGAATACATTAAGCGTTTCAACGCTGAGTCGTTAGAAATATCTAACCTGGAAGACTCAGTAGCATTCACAACATTGATGTCTGGGCTCAAACGAAGTCGTTTTCGCTTCGATCTACTTCATGATGAAGTCAGCACATTCACCGAGGCTATGACTCGGGCGAAGAGGTACATCAATGCAGCTGACATAAACCACCTGATGAACCCTCATCCATCGAGGAAGGAAGGAAAGAGGAAGATGGAAGCTTTCTCTCGAGACAAGGGTAAGAGGCCACGGGAATCTGATGACGACAATGACCCTCGGTTCACCAAGAACCGCCAAGAGATTTACATGGACATCAAGGACAGTATCCCTCTTCCTAAACCAAACCCCGTCAAAACCTCCCAATACAGGAGAAATAAAAGTCTATGGTGTGATTACCACAAAGAGTGTGGACACACCACCTGTGACTGCCGGGAGTTGAAAAAGCACCTGAATCGGGTAGCCGATGAGGGAAAGATTGACAAGTACCTCAAGTCAGCCCCAAATAACAAAAAGCAACAACACAATCAAACGAACAGCGATGAGATGTTCGGGGACGTCAATGTCATTGCTGGTGGATTCGCCTCCGGCGGGGCGAGCAACAACACCTGAAAGGGTCACCTAAGCTCCCTCGCCCATCATGAATTGCGGGTTGGGTCGGCTGACAAACCCACCTCCCCAACAATGATCTTTGACAACTCAACGATTCACTCCGTCCAGGTACCGCATGATGACCCGCTTGTCGTCGAGGTCAAAATAGCCAATGCTAATGTGAAAAGGATCCTGTTCGACAGCAGTAGTTCTGCGGATATCATCACCTTGGATTGTCTTCAAAAGCTCAACGTTTCTAAGGCAAACGTCCAGCCCTTGGGACGTCCCCTAGTCGGATTCGGTGGGCAGTCCACCTATCCAATAGGTACGATCAAGCTGCCCGCCCGGATCGGGCAGAAGGGACGCGGGCGCAACTTAATGGTCAATTATGTGGTGGTTGACATCCCTCTGCCATACAACGTCATCTTTGGTAGGCCTACTCTCAACCAGATCAAAGCGGCCATCTCCACCTACCAACTGCTGCTCCAATTCGAAACAGATGATGGTACCGTCGGGAAGCTGTATGGCAACCAGCGCACCGGACGAGAATAGTACGTCAATAGTTTCAAATCAACTGCTGAAGGGTCGGCTGAGACAAAGAAAAGAAAAAGGTCACCGGTGCCGCCAACACCCTCTGGCATGGAATTGTATTTGACCGAGAACAACAAACACTACGCAAGGCCTCAACCTGTAGAAGGATATGAGGAGGTGGTCATCGGTCAAAATAAAGAGGAGGCGGTCCACATCGGTGAGGCCCTCAGCCCAGAGACTAAGGACAACATCATCCAAGTGCTGAAAGAATACAGAGATGTGTTCGCATACTCAGCAAATAAGATACCCGGCATAAGTCCCTCGATTATGCAACATGAGCTGAACATAAAACCTGATTACAAGCCAATAAAACAAAAACTAAGGCATCATGGACCCGAGAGGATTGCGGCAGCTGCGGACGAGGTTAAAAAATTGTTGGAGGATTTATTCGAGAATGTTAATACACCGAGTGGTTGGCGAACGTGGTACTTGTCAAAAAGCCAAATGGCACTTGGCGAATGTGTGTTGACTTCACTGATCTCAATAAAGCTTGCCCCAAAGACGATTGTCCTCTGCCAAAGATTGACAGACTAGTCGATTCAACAGTTGGCCATGCTTTATTCAGCCTCACGGATGCAAATGCCGGGGATCATCAGATCCCGATGGCCGCCGCAGATCAACCCCACACAGCCTTCATCACTAACCAAGGGGTATACTGCTATCAAGTCATGCCCTTCGGGCTCAAGAATGCAGGAGCCACTTACCAAAGGTTAGTGAACAAAATCTTTGAAAAACAAATTGGGAGGAATGTGGAGGTATATGTTGATAATATGATCATCAAGAGCAAACGAGCAGAAGATCATATTGAGGATCTGAAGGAAACTATGCAAACACTGAGGCATTATAACATGAAGCTTAACCCGAAGAAGTGCATCTTCGGGGTCAAAGGAGGAAAATGCCTCGGGTTTCTAGTTGACGAAAGGGGTATCGAAGCTAACCCAGACAAAATTCAAGCGATACTGGATATGCAATCCCCTCGGACTGTGAAAGAAGTACGAAGATTAACGGGTTGCATAGCCGCTCTCGGGAGATTCTTGTCTCGATCAGCTGATAAAAGCCTAACGTTCTTCACAAATTTGAAAAGGAACACATTTGAATGGGATGCCAAAGCTGAAGAGGCATTCCAGCAGCTCAAACAACATCTCACTACTATCCCCAAACTAGTCTCACCCTTGCCAGGAGAGACTTTATTCGTTTATTTGGCAGTCTCTGAACACGCACTAAGTGCTGTTCTTGTGGCCGAGAGGGAGAAGGTACATCATCCTGTGTACTTCATCAGTCACGCATTCAGAGGGGCTAAATCAAGGTACCCTCAAATCGAGAAGTTAGTATATGCCCTCGTCATGGCCAGCCGAAAACTAAAGCCATACTTCCAATCCCATCAGATTAAAGTCCTAACCGGACAACCCATTCAAAAAATACTTGAAGGGAAAAACCACTCAAACAGAATGACCGAGTGGAGGAACCAGTTGTCAGACTATGGCCTACAGTATGAACCGCGAAGATCCATCAAAGCTCAGGCCCTAGCTGACTTCATGGTAGAGTGCACCAACCGACCAGCCTCCCTCGACGACTCCCAACCATGGGAGCTATTTGCCGACGGATCTGCCACTCGGACAGGGTGTGGGGCAGGAATATTAATCAAGACCGATAAAGGCGATCGGTTGGCGTACGCGGTAAAGTTTGACTTCACAACATCTAATAATGAAGCCGAGTACGAGGCCCTGCTCCTCGATCTTCAAATGTGTCAAGCAGCCGGGGCCCACTCAGTCATTGCTAATTCAGACTCTCAACTAATAGTTGGCAGGTCAATGGGGAGTTTGAGGCCAAGGAAGATGGAATGAAGATGTACCTTCAGAAAGTTCAGGGTTTAAGCAAAAAAATGAGGAAATTTGAAATACGCCACATCCCTCGGTCTGAGAACCAACAGGCCGATGCCTTAGCAAGGCTCGCCAGCTCAGCCGAGTGGATGGCCCCTCGGACAATCAGCTGGGAAGTCTTAAGGGAGCTGAGCATCAATGAACCAAAAGTTGTACACATTTTAGATCGAGGAGACAGCTGGCAGCAACCCTTGATTGACTATTTGGTAGAGGGCAGGCTTCCCTATGACACACGAGATGTAGAGAGGATCAAACAATCCTCCAAATGGTTCCTCCTCCACGACGACCATTTATATAAGAAATCATTCACCCATCCCTTGTTAAAATGTATAACTCCCGAAGAAGGTGATTATGTGCCAAGAGAGATATATCAAGGGGCATGCGGTGCTCACCAAAGTGCAAGAACCATTACGGGGAAGGCCCGCAGGTCAGGGTACTATTGGCCCACGCTCGAACAGGATGCCACCACCCTGGTACAAAAATGCAAACAGTGCCAATTTTACTCTGATATCCCAAGGAGGCCAGCTCAAGACCTCACCGCCATACTACCAACACCATCCTTTGATCAATGGGGGATGGACCTCCTCGACCCTTCTCCCCCAGCATCGGGATAAAGGAAGTTCCTAATAGTGGCGGTGGATTACTTCACAAAGTGGATTGAGGCTGAACCATTAGCCACAGTCAATGATAAACAAGTTAAGAGCTTCATTTGGAAAAACATAATCACGAGATTTGGCGTCCCGAGGACACTCTTGTCTGATAATGGCGGCAATTCGACAATAAGCCAACCAAGGAATACTGCTCAAGGTTTGGCATACAGACAAGGTTCTCAGCCATTGGACGTCCTCAGACCAATGGCCAAGCAGAGGCTGCGAACAAAGTCATAATCAATGGTATAAAAAAGCAACTGGAGGGTGCCAAGGGGTCCCGAGTTGATGAACTTCTAGGAATCCAATGGTCCACTCGAACAACAGTCAAAGAGGCTACAGGACATAGTCCTTTCAACTTGGTCTATGGCAGTGAGGCAGTTCTCCCAGTAGAGGTGGGAATTCCCTCAGCTCGAATTACATTCTACGATTATGACAAAAATGAGGCACAAAAGGTTGTCGACCTCGACTTGCTACCCGAGACTCGGGGAAACGCCTTGTTGAAGTCTATAGTCTATAGACAAAAAATCACAAGGTACTTCAATAAGCGAGTCCTCCCTTGGGATATTAAGTTAGGTGATTGGGTACTGAGGAAGTTTGAGACCACTGGCCGAGCACCAACGATGGGTAAGCTTCAACCAAATTGGGAAGGACCATATAAAGTAAAAGAGGTAGTCAGGCCAGGCACCTTCAGGCTGGAGGATGAGGAAGGAAATACACTCCCTCAGCCATGGAATGCCGATAACCTAAGGAAGTTTTATGTATAGCAGTTTACATTGTTTAAATTATTGGGGCAAGAAAGGAGATATAGTCCTCAAATTTAAAGCAGTAATAATTAACCAATGTAACTTGCTTGTATGAATTGAATCAAAGACTGAATATAATCGCATGTGTCCATCGAGGCAATAGATTATCAGTTCTCATACTTCAAATATAATCGCATGTGTCCATCGAGGCAATAGATTAATGATTCTCATATTTTGAATATAATCGCATGTGTCCCTCGAGACAATAGATTAAGTGGCAGTGTCGCGCTTCCCTCGGGACAAGTTCATGTCATCTGACCATTAAAAACTGGTCCTTTGTCAAAATTCACTAAGTGTTTGTATAAATTATCAAGCAATTATGAAGACAAAGAAAACAAGGAAGACAAAGAACTCATATTGAAATAAAAAGGATTTTATTAATAATCATCATTCACTACACAGGACAAGTTTCATTACACAAATAAACAAAAGTTGGTCAAAATACAAGTAGGCTACTCAGGACTGGACTCTTCTGGCTGACCTTTGTCATTTCCGCCTTTTCGGCCATGCTCGGTCGATCGTTCGCTCATGTCGAAGAGTCATCAGACGACTCTCGGACCACGGTTTCCCCAGTAGCAAGGGCTTGCTCTTCATCCTTCTTGGATGTAGAGAACTCATTCTCCAGCTCAACGTCCATCATAGCTTGTGCATCGTCCTCTTGCATCTTGTAGTATGCCTTTTGGACGTGACACTAGAGAGTTTCATCCTCCTTCTCCATGATCTGGCCTATCCTGCGAATCGCATCAGCCTCACCATGGTTGTAAGAAGCAAGCCCCACAGTAGTAGCGAAGTCGGCACTAGCAGGGGATTTTATCCACTCTTCGACATGAGCAGGTGCATTTTTGTTCAGCTGATCAGTCTTTTTAGCTAGTGCAGCCTCCACTGATGCCTTCAGGGAGCGGACTTTCTTCAGCCTTTTTTTGAGGCTTGAAACCTTCTCCTCTTGGTCTTTGAGAGAAGTAACTGAAGTTTCCAGATCGTCCTTCATTTTTGCAAGCTGCTCCTCAGCCTCTTTCTTTTGTTTGAAAGCATCATTCCTCTGCTGCTCCGTGGCCTTCAGTTGGTCGTTGAGTCGTTGGATGTCAGTGGACATGGTGTGCTTGAATTGCTGAGCTATCACGCTCATCCGCACTGAGACCTGTTTCGTCAGCGATCAGTATGTGATAGACAAATTCGTTAAATTAAAGAGAAACCACGAAGTGAACTTACATCCATCCAAGAAGATAGCAAATCATCAACTTGGCCGACCCCTTTGGCCTTTATAGCCTCCTCATCCTTCGAGGTGACCAACTCCTCCAGCGATTTCCTTGCCCGAGTCCTCCTCTCCCGGGCAGAGAGGTCAGTAAAAACTTCGTCCGACCCCGCTGGAGGAGGGCGTCGGTGAAGGACAGAGTCTTCCAAATAGGCGGTCTCTAGATCCTTTGGATCAGAAACCCCTATAATTTCCAGCCTCTCAGACTGTTCCTCCTGATGAGCTGGCTTCTCAGAGGTATGAGAAGCCCCGATCTCCTCGATCTCCTTCATGATAGACTCATCAGGAGGAATGATGGTAAGAGCTTGAGACTCATTCCTCTTCCTCTTGCTCTTTGAGGGTTGGGGATTCTGCAAACAAGGAAAAGAGTTGGTGAATTACAGCATAAGCATAAAGCATAAAGTGGTAAAATACTAAGTGGAGAGAATTGTTTACTGATGGAGGGGCGGCACCTTCAGCCTCTTCTCCTCCAAGAATTTGGCGAGTTGTTTCTTCCTTAGTTAAGCAGCGCTTACTACACTCGCCATGTGATCGGGAAGATCGGAGATTACTCGCTCTGACAGCAAAAAATGTGTTAGATAGAAACAAAAGAGTTTCAACCACAAAAACAGTAAAGAGATGATGGTCCTACCCCTCGGGAAAAGATGACTCAACCCCACATAACAAAGGAAGAACTCATTCTCGAGAAATGACTTACCTGGAAGGGTGAACCTCGGTTACAGAGTTCTCTGACCGTTGACCACTACCTCGACGGTCATAAGATAAATAGCCACTCTAGCTTCTTCCTCGAACATCTTTTCTACATCTAAATTCATATCAAAATTGGGACCCCTCTCGGTGGGAGCAGTGGGGAAAGACCAGCCACTGGGGTCGGTGGTATATACAAAGACAAAATTGGATCTAAAATATTTATTGCTCGAGGGCAAGCCCCCATTTAACCTATACGGTCCTCGGTTATGGAATGTATACCACTCTGCTGCGTATTCCTTACCGGATATATGTACGGATTTGGCACTGTTGTGCCATAATCTAAAACTCACCTGTACATCTAATAATCTACACATTGAAATAGAGATGAGAATGTTGGACAAGGCGTTCGGCATCAGTTGGCAGAGGGCTAAGTTATATGTACAAAGTAACTCGGCTAAAAAGGGGTGCAGTGGAAATCTAAGTCATGCTTTCAAGTAGGTGTCATATACAGCTACGGCTCCTAGGGTCGGCCTACCTACAATATATATGAGCTGAGGGTCTATACAACTATACCCATCCTTAAAGTTATATTTATTATGAAGATCTTGAATACCATCATTCTTCAAGTATCTTTGGTAAGCAGGAGAAAGGTAAATGTCACCAAGACCCAGAGGAAGTTGTGCTACGCCCTCGGGTGTTGGTTGCTGGATGGATTGTTCTTCTTGCTCAGCCATGGTCACCACTCCTCTGTGTAAATAAGAGTCACGATAACCAAAAGGACTATTACGAAAGGCAAGTGAAATAATCCAGGGGTTATTTATGAATTTCTCCTCCCCCTCAGAAGAAACGCTCTCGGGGAAAGAACAGAGTGGGACTCCCTCGGGAACTATACGATTGACCAAATCCCCAACCTCCCTTGGGTCAGCTAGAGAAGCAACATACATCGTACAACTAGGCAAGGGTCCTCGGGTCATTTGGGGAAAGGGTTATCTAGATCTATTTCCCGAGGACTAAAACTTAATGAATACAAAAGCACAAGGGGTCGGTCAAGGGGCATACCTTACTAGTCGGGCGATTAAAGGAGATGAAAGCAACTTAAACGCTCGGGCTAACTTCCTTGAAGGCTCGGGACAACTATTTCTCTCTCTAGAAAACACTCAAAATTTGCCAAGTGATGAAAGTGAAGAATGAAAATGACAAGTTACTCTTATATATGCATCCAAAAAGTAGATGAAGAGACGCCTCGATAATCGAAAAAGGAAGTACAGGTTGAAAACATTTAAGTATGGAAGAACTGAAGAGTCAATTGTACTTCATCAAAACCCTAAAGTGAAGGGGTATTTGAAGAGTCACTTGTACTTCATCAAAACCCTAATTGTACTTCATCAAAACCCTAATTGTACTACACCAAAAACCCTATTTATGTGAAGTATTGAAAAAGCATACCTAAACCAAGTATCACGTTCCCAACGACCCTCACAGGGTATACCCGATTCCGCACAACGATGGTAAGCA
Organism: Suaeda aralocaspica; assembly: GCA_016808085.1. Lineage (NCBI taxonomy): Eukaryota > Viridiplantae > Streptophyta > Magnoliopsida > Caryophyllales > Amaranthaceae > Suaeda > Suaeda aralocaspica. The sequence continues at coordinate 1,154,380 of PYUH01000656.1, read as the reverse complement.
GCTCGGGAAAAGAGGAAACTCTTACCCCCTCGAGCAACCATCTTCTAGGAGCCTGGTGAATAACCCAGGCCAAAAGACCTAACAGTTAGGCGCCGCCCTCGTTCAGCAAGGGTAGGACAAATAGAGGCCTTCCCGGTCATCAGTGGGGCTCCCCACATGACTGAGGAGCCTTGAAGATGACTCCCTAATATCCCAAGTGTTGGACAAGTGTTGGGGCTCATTAGCCCTCAGGCGTTGAGGAAGCCCTCGGTCACACCTCCTCGGTCACGGAAAGGGGGGACCTCCTCGGTCTTGAATGGGGCTCTCAACATGACTGAGGAGCCATGAAAATTATTATACAATGTCCAAGTGTTGGACAAGTGTTGGGGCTCCTTAGCCCTCAGGCGTTGAGGAAGCCCTCGGTCACGGAAAGGGGGGACCTCCTCGGTCTTGAATGAGGCTCTCAACATGACTGAGGAGCCATGGAAATTATTATATAATGTCCAAGTGTTGGACAAGCGTTGGGGCTCATTAGCCCTCAGGCGTTGAGGAAGCCCTCGGTCGCACCTCCTCGGTCACGGAAAGGGGGGACCTCCTCGGTCTTGAATGGGGCTCTCAACATGACTGAGGAGCCATGGAAATTATTATACAATGTTCAAGTGTTGGGGCTCATTAGCCCTCAGGCGTTGAGGAAGCCCTCCGTCACACCTCCTCGGTCACGGAAAGGGGGAACCTCCTTGGTCTTGAATGGGGCTCTCAACATGACTGAGGAGCCATGGAAATTATTATACAATGTCCAACTGTTGGACAAGTGTTGGAGCTCCTTAGCCCTCAGGCGTTGAGGAAGCCCTCGGTCACACCTCCTCGGTCACGGAAAGGGGGGACCTCCTCGGTCATGAATGGGGCTCTTAACATGACTGAGGAGCCATGATGATTATACAATGTCCAAGTGTTGGATAAAGTGATGAGGTTCATTGGCCCTCAGGCGTGGAGGAAGCCTCGGTCACACCTCCTCGGTCACGGAAAGGGGGGACCTCCTCGGTCATGAATGGGGCTCTCAACATGACCGAGGAGCCATGAAGGTGATTACACAATAGTGTTGGGTAAGTGTAAAGCTCATTAGCCCTCGGGCGTTGAGGAAGCCCTCGGTCACACCTCCTCGGTCATGAAAGGGGGGACCTCCTCGGGCACGAATGGGGCTTATTAGCCCCTCGGCAGATGATAATCCCCTTAGTAGTGGATAAAAATCATCCTCGGAGATGTGTGCTTACTACAAGAACATCCTCAGTTATGGAGGGAGAAAGATATGCTCAACCAAGTTTGAAGGGAACTACCTCCCTCAGTCACTAAGAGAGGAAAGGAGGGATAAGTTCCTTAGTCACTCCTCTTCAGCCACAGAGCTGAGGAGAACTACCTTCCTCAGTCATGAAAGGAGGAATACAGAATAGGCCTCCTCAGCCACACCTCCTCAGTAACACAGCTGAGGAGGGGAGCCTTTCTCAGCCAACTGGACCAGGCAATCTTTTCTTACTCTTCAGCAACGTGTTAGTTGAGGTTACGTCTAACATGCCATCCTCACCGGATATCGGATCTCACGTCAGACATGGGGCTAATTGTTTGGGCCAGGTCCAGGTCTTAGGCTCAACATAGAGGAAATCACTATTTTACCCCTAACAGGGCAACGTAGAGGAAATTATTATTTTACCCCTAACAGGGGCAAAAGACCCTCACAGACACTCCCTTCGAAGGGATGTCAGATTATGACACTTGTCATGATCCCAATGGTCTGACAACTGTACTTTCATACTATAAATATAGTACAATTTCCGCATTTGGAGGTACGCTTTTCCTGCCATTTCTGACAAATTCCCTAAAATTCGGATCGATTCTTTCTGCTTACTGACTTAAGCATCGGGGGAGCGTTCCCGGGAAAAACCCCCCAGGTTAGTCATCCTCTATCTGTTTTGCAGGTCAGATATCGGTTCTCGAGAAGCGTTTGCAGGTCCAGTTCAGACAAAAGTTGTACCAGGAACATTACTGTCGTTAAATCTGATGTGTTTAATTAATTTCAGGCTTCCAATATACTTTCTTATTATTATTACAAATCAGAGTTATTTGATGTCATTTTATTGCATTGAAATTTTCTAATATTTTTGTCTTAATCGTTTCTGATTTAGTTTATACTTGGGACCCCTTTCTTTCTAATTTTTGTTACCTTTCGTTTTTTATTCTGAGGTGTGGTTTGTTTATGTTTTCATTTTGATTATGAAGTTCCCTAATATTTTTGTCCAAATCATGAAATTCGATTTCCTTTATTATATATGATGAAGTTTCGGATATGGCGTTGTTGAAATTCGAAATCATGAAGTTTCTGATGTCATATATTTTTTCTTTGAAATCAGTTGTTAGCAAGTTGCTAATTTTGCTATTGTTTTTGGTGATTTAGGAATGCTGTGACAAACAAAGTTATTGAAAGACCAACTAAGAGACTAACTAATCAACATGCTTGTGCTCAGGTTCTACTACTATCCTCAATTTTCTACATTAATTAATTAGTTTATTAATATTATGTTGTCTATTATTATCATTACTATTGTTTCAATAATATGTATTACTACGTATATGCAAGGTTTAAGGGTATTTGTTTAGGTCTTATTGTTTGATTGATGGTTTGTTCTTGCTATGAAGAATGAAGGCTCGCGAAGTAGGTATGCTTGTTCTTGTGACCCTTTCTTTCTTAGTTCATTTCTCGCTAAATTTGGATCACTTTCTTGTGATCCTTTTTTACTTGAATTCAATTGTTACTTGATTTGGTTAATTCAATTGTGTTTCGATTTTGGTTTTAGGTTTAGGTTTAAATCATTTAGCTTGTTAGTTTACTAGATTAGTTAGGGTTTTCTATTTTGTGTTTGTTCTATTTTCCAGAAAATGATTTTTATCAATTGCTTAATTTCATCTCCTTTGGCCGTTGTTTGATTAGTTGTAGTTGATGATGGTGATTTGTTTTTTGTTTTTTTAGATGGGAATGAAGGCCGGCAAAGATGACGAATGGGAAAGGTATGGTTTTTACTGCTTTCATATTTTGTGCATTTGGTTTTCTATTTTATTTTTCTTATATCTAAGATCATAATCCTTTCGTGATTGAAGCTCTGAATCAACTGTTGCTTTAAATTGTTATATTTTTTTGTTAAAAAACTTCGAGTTAAGTATTGTAATTTGTCTTTGCGGGAAAAGTGGTGCTTTTCTGGTTGTATATAATGCACTTTCTTCATTAATCATAGTTTTTTGGCAGCGACTTCGAATGGAGGCAGGTGAAGCAGTGGCTGAATTTGTGGCTAAAAGGTATGTTCGTTTTTGTTATCAGAACTTGTATGGTTTTTCAATTGTGGGATTGCTTGATTTTCGATCTTGAGGCTCTAGGTTAGGGTTTTGCATTTCCAATTATGATTTCGAACTAGGAGTTTTATTATTTCAATTTTCTAATTTCCAATTAGGGTTTTGAACTTGGGGTTTTATGCGTTTGTACCTTTCAGATTTCGTGCTTTCCCTTTTCATTGTTGTTCTCCTGCATTTCAATTCATTTTAACCGCCGCTTCACCTACCTCCATTTGAAGTCGCTGCCTAAAAACAACCAAATCTATTTTGAGATGATGTATAGATAAAGTTCATAAATTGTGGAAGTGAAAACTAAGAACACAAAAGGACGAAAAATCTAGTAACCAACGATTTTAACATCAAAGGGTCACTAAGTAGTACTGAATGTGTTCAATCGCGGTTGATTTTTGTTCTAGGGATTCTAATCTAGGTTATTACCTTTGTTTATTTGAATTTAGTTGTTTTCAAAATGCTTTGATGTAATAGAGGTCTCTATTGAATACTAATGTTGTTCAACAATGAAAGTAATGATGATAACTTCTTTTTTTGCCCCACCAATTGACATCTAAGGTTTCCTTCAATAATAGGTATTTTTCGTTTTAAAATTGGCATTTAATGTCACAAGCACTCCAATTTTGGATTCTTACTTGCTGAAAATTCAAATAAAACTTTTGGTAAAAAATTCTGTTCACAGTTTCAAAAAGTCTTTCTTTGATGGTCTAGAATCACGGGTCTGTCAGCTGAGTGTCACCGTTGTTGCTATTGATATGATGAGGTTCAGTAGCCAAATTTTTACACCTTTATTTCCTTTTTCGGACCTCTATTTTCTAAACTTCGACTATGTAGTGGTGCATTGACATTAAATGTATACTTGTGTTTCACAATTGCAGCAAGTTCCGCCAAAAAGGTCATCATTCATTAGAAGAGCAAGCACTGTTAGGCTGGAGACGTTTGGTTTCTTCAAATACCAAGGTGTTTCTAAGTTTAGTTCCTTCCAACAAAAGGTTGTTACTCGATACATTTTATACGAGTCTCACCCATAAGTTGTCAAATCTTTTTTTGCTATTAATCTCTTATTAATTGGTACTATCTTTGTTGGATGGATGTTTCAGTTTAGATTCCCCCATAATTGAACTACAAAGAGCACAGCTATAAGCAAAATCGTAGGCTTCAACTCAGCATACTTCTGTAAGTGAACTTTATCTTGAATCTTTCTTATTTTTTAGACTAAGCCTTTGTTGTTATTGTTGTGATTCCTATGTAAAAGATGGCGTTTGATCATGTATAGGAATTATTTTTGAATGTGCAAGGGAGTATACTATTCTAACTTTATCGGATTTCAAACAAAAGATAAAGCACTATTATTTGTATGGTTCTCTTAGATTTGATTTTGTGTTTATGATAAAGTTTGAAGCTTTGAATTGATCTGAATGTCTTTGGGTAGTTGGTTTGTATGAATTCATTATTGTTGACTTAAAAGTCATTTATTTAGAGGAAATGTGCATATATGTTTGGGGAATTTTATGTGTTGCTTAAAGTTCATTTATTTAGAGTAAAGTACATGTTTGTAGAAATGATTGTATGTTTTTGATTGCTTATAAAGTGATGTATTGTATCAACTATTAAGTAGGTGGGTAAATTATTTGTCCTTTTTACTTAATTCTTTATTAACATGGATTTTGGTAGGATGGATGAATAATTTAATTGGATTTTGTGATTGATATAGAGGATTTAAGATGATTTTTGTGTGTATTTTGTAGTTGGGACGCTGTTGGGAGCAATAACTGGTGCTTTGATTGGTCAAGAAACAGAGAGTGGATTTGTAAGAGGAGCTGTCATATTGGAGTTTATCTCTGGTGCTGTATTTTCGATTGAAGTTTATGAAACATCTATGGTGCTTTGGCAATCAGATAATCCGTCTTTGATTGTCTTCTTTACTTGGTATATTTATGTTGAGAAATTTCATGAATTATGATAATGTAGTAGACAACATTATTTTTACTTAACACGAAAAAAAAAGTAATGAAGTTGTATGGTATTAGAGAAAGAACATTGTGCAATGGAAGAGATAATGTATAGGTTAGTGATTCGGGGAAATGTATTTCGATGATCGATTCTTGAGGGGAAAATAAAAAGGAGGTCTTGGTATTTAATGAGGAGTATCTTTTATGCGGGCTTAAGTATCATGACTTGATAAATAGTTTAGGGATGTAATTGTGGTTCAGTGGGAAGAATAGTAGTTATTCATTGCTTCTTTTGGGTTGAATTTTGGTAAATTTGTTGGCTTTGTGGCTTTTCTCTTGCTAGTTTTTCTCTTACTCGAATTCACAATTTAATAATTTGTAGCAACAATGGGTTTTTTCGTACTATGTAATGTGATAGTAGGTTTGTCTTTTTGAGACCAGAGCTTTATCAAAGATTTTGATTATCAATTGTCAGAATTACTTCTAATCAAGGCTTATACCATAGGATATCTGACACATTAAAGCCACTAATCTTGGTTGGACAACTTGAGGTGAGGCACTCAAATTTGTTTTGCTGTTTGTTAGATTATTTTGGGAAAGATAACAGGTTTAGTAAAAGCCTTTGTTTTGTAGTTTAAGTAAAAGCATTGAGGTAGTACATGCTTAAAGCTTATAAATCATCCTGCATACCTTAACATGAAGTTTGAATCTGGATAGAGGATTTGATCTAGTTCACCAAAAATATATCATTTTTTGCAAGTGTGGAAGGTAAATCGAGTAACAAATGAGTCTATTAGTTTTGAGCTGTATATAATACATTAAATTTTCAGTTACAATAGTTAGTGATACTCAGTTGATGTAAATGCTGAAGAATCTGATATGCTTATTCATTACAAAGGGTCACATAGGTGTGCATGAATGGTTTAAGCTTCAAGCTGGTTTAATTGATTTTAGTTAATGTGAATTAAAGGTATTTTAAGCTTCAACTTTCATGTTGAGGTTGAGCCTCTTGTCTTATTTCTCAACTTTTAATCGTTTGTCTTTCATCTTACTTGTACTTTCTTGCTGCTCTTTATTCATCTCTATGTATTTTTTGCTGTAATATGCAAGTCTTCCATTGCTTTACGCTAAGATTTCCAAGTGTACATGAATTACCTTCTTCTTATTTCCTGCCTTATTCTCTTGTCACACCCCAAATCATAATGTTAATGTGCAACAGAATCAAACATTTTCAGAATTGTTTTTTCATTAATTTAGGATTTGCTTCCCCGCTCTTCCTCCTTCCATTTCTTTCCCTTCCCTACTCCTTCGTTTTCCTTCTACCTTGATGTTCTTATAGTGTTAAAGTGACATCTCTTGAGTCTTGCTTTTTTAAGTGAAAACTTCCTATGTATATGGGTGTGACTATAAATAGCGCTATTCTTATATAATATAAGACTAATGAGATTGAAACAGTGCTGAGTATTTTGGCATATGAGATCGAAACAGTCCTAATGACAAAAAAGTGCTAATTTGCAGGCTGCAAGTGCCAAAGAAGGCTGCAGTAGCCTTAGGAAACCTCCTAATTAAGGAAGGCTTAATTAAATTGAACGTGGAAGCTGGCTTTCATCACAACAATGTTTTCGGTTTTGCTCTGGTCATCAAGAACAACTATGTGGCTGTGGCTGTGGCTGTGGCTGTGGCTGAGGGCTTGAGGCTAAAGCCATTCGTTATGCTTTGAAGCTACCTTTGAGTCAATGTTGCAAATTTGTGAAAGTATAGGGCGCGTGATTGCCTCTAAGTAATACAAAGACTACGGGATAAAGATATTGATTGCCATCTTTCAATTGTAATTATAGATATTTTGATTTTATCATGGAAACATGTTAAGTGAAGGGGTAATGTAGTGGCTCACATACTCGCTAAACTCTCTCCTGTTATTTTGAGTGATAGAGTTTGAATAGGTGAAGCTCCAATAATGTTGCGTTGGATATTTGTGATTACTTATGAATTAAAGAAGCATGTTGATATACATGTTTTATATAGTGTTTTTCCCTTATTTTCGGTTGATTTTTGAGCTTAATAGTTGAATTTGTGGCTTTATTTCAGTCAAATATTGTTCCTTGGTGTTAATTTGTGATTTGGATGAGTTTAAGTGGTTTTAGTTGATTTTTAGTTCTTTTAATGTTAATTTTATGCTTTCATGGTAATTACGCTCGATTTTCGGTTTGATTCATGTGTTTTAGGTGCGTAAATAAAGAGTTATGAAGTCAACATGAGCTTAAAAAAGTCAATTTGGCTTTGCCTCGGGACCCGTGCCAAGGTACGAGAAGCTACGAATGATAATTAAAGGAATCAAGCGAAGATTAGAGAAGCTTGTCAAAACTGAAACGTTATTCGTCGCCCATAAAATCCTTAAAATCGCCCGTATTTTGCCTCACCTTTCCACTTTTGCCCTTTCTTGTAAAACAACTTTCTCTCACTAAAAAATCTTCTACCATCTCTTCCACGACACTACTGAGACCGGAAATCGTCGCCGAGGGAGCACGAGGTTGGGCGCCACCGTCGAAGGAGGCAATCGGAGATGTCGCAACTGCCGGTAAGTTTTTAGTTCGGTTTTTTAGCAAAAAAATGATACTTGCGTCTAACTTGGACGAAGACACCCTTCGTCTAATTGAGACAGTGTTGTCATGCAAATGCAAAAAAAAAAAAAAAAAAAAAATGAAACCTTCGTCTAACACAGACGAAGGTTGCTTGACACCTTCGTCTGTGTTAAACGAAGGTTTCATTTTTTTGTTGTTTATTGTTGAAACTAAAAAAAAAAAAATAGATGCTGAAACCTTCGCCTAACACAGATGAAGGTGTCATGGAATCTTCGTCTGTGTTAGACGAAGGTTTCATTTTTTTTGTTGTTTGTTGTTGAAATTTAAAAAAAAAAATAGATGTTGAAATCTTCGCCTAACACAGACGAAGGTGTCATGGAATCTTCGTCTGTGTTAGACGAAGGTTTGACAAATATTTTTTTTCTTTTGCATTTAAAAAAAAAGTAATTTAAAAAAAAAAGAGGGAGGAACCTGTGTCTCTGTTAGGCGCAGGTTTCACAATTAATTTTTTTTGCTCTATTTGTTGTTTAGATGGTATTTGTTGTTTAATTTAAGTAATTATTGTAATTAATTAATTAATTATGGATTATTGTTGTTAATGTGTTTATTATATAAGCGTTGTAAATAAATTTAAAAAAAAATGAAGTTAAAGTTGTAAATTATGATTATTATAATGTGTTTATCGTATAAGGTATAATAATGTGTTTAATTTAAAAAAAATGGATAGAATTTAGGATTATTATTGTATTTCTCGTACCCACTTAAGCTTATAATAATGTGCTTATTATCGTATAAATTAGGATGGTAAGGAATGTTTATCGATACTTAAAGCTTTATTTTACGGTATTTAATAAGTATAATTTTATAATGAATTTAGGTTTTAAATGTGCAGGAACGTGATTTCAGGGGTGACGGCGTGGATTACCAGCATCACTTTATTCGAGAAGAAGGATTTCAAAATCGTGAGGCTTTACTTAAGTGGGTACGAGATGTCTCTTGGGTTCTTTTTGGCAATTGCAAGCATAAAGCCGGGTCCTGGTGGGTTAGTAAACACGTACTTGAAGTGTGATAAATTTAAGACGGATATGGTTCGGGATCTGGACAGATTTAAAGCGGTAACTAGCGGTGATTTGTGGTATGTGAGGACAATGCCGAAACGGGGAACGCACAACCATGAGTTGGTGATGTATCCACAGGGCCATCTACAAATTAGTGGCCTTAGTTCGGAAGCGAAAAAGTTGGTTGCTGTTATGTCCGATGCGCATGCAAAAACGGCGCAAGTGCTGCGAGCGATTCAGTTGCAATTCCCGAAGTTGAACCCCAACAAGAAACATATTGACAATTGCAAACAATGGTTGAAGAAGAAGAAATCCGAGGGTCGGAATGCAGCTAAGCAGTTCCTTTCTTATGCCGTCAGGAACAAGTACTTGTTCTCTCTTGACTCAGATGAATCTTGTAAACTAATTCGTACATTTGTTGCGCATCCTGATTCTGTTAACTTAATGCGAACATACCCTCATGTGTTACTGTTGGACTCGACGTACAAGACAAACCGGTACAAGTATCCATTGGTTGAGCTTATTGGGGTGACTCCAACGAACATGAACTTCCTTGTTGGTTGGGCCTTGTTGAGAAATGAGGCCGAGCCAGATTACAGGTGGTTCCTTGAGGAGGTGAGCACGTTGGTTGGTTTTAGAGTCAGACCGAGAGCTATTGTTAGTGATCGGGAGCTGTCACTAACAAAGCCCATTGCTGATATATTCCCTGAGTCCGGACATGTATTTTGTATTTGGCATATCAATCGGGATGTTCAAAATTGGGTTGTGAATACACACTAGGTGGCGGGAGTCGGGGAAAGAATTTATGACTGGTGATTGTTACAAGTTGGTGCATTCGACGACAGAGCCCGAGTTCTGGTGGAATCGTCAGGTGTTGTTGGATAATTGGTTTTGGGTCGGGGAAAAGGATATGGCAGACGCATGGAGGAAACATAGTGATCCGACAAAAACAACAGTTATTCAAAAGTATTTGGATACTACATGACTGCAGTACAAGGAAAAATTTGTAAAATGTTGGACAAACGACATTTGTCACTATGGCAATGTCACCAACTGTCGCACCGAGAGTCAACATTCGTATCTCAAAGACTGGGTGAACAGTTCCACTTCGGCAATTGACACATTGTTCGAGAAGGTCCACGCCGGAATTGAAGTGCAGATAACCCAGATCAAGAACTCTTTTGAGATGTGCAGGCGAAAGGTAGACACTGAGTACACTATGTCTCTTCCACATGTCCATTTGCAGGGTAAAGTTTCGAACAATTGTTTGCAGCTAATAGCGAAGGAGGTGAGGAAGATGAAGAAATGGGATATGGATATGGATAGGTGTGACCATGTCATCCGGCATACACATGGAATACCGTGCGCATGCAACATTCATCAACGACTGGTGATGGATCAGCCGTTGTATATAGATGACATTGATTCGTTCTGGAGGACATTAGTGATCGGTAATGGGGCGGACATGGCGGAGTTTTTGGCGGAAGCCGAGCAAGATAAACAATTCTTTCGCGCGTTAGTCGATGAGGTTGATGCTAGTGACCCTTCTGTCATCCGTTCCATATCTCGTCTTGTTCATAGTCGACTCCATCCCCACACGGATCCTACTGATCCAATTCATGACCCTGACATTGTTGTCAACACTAGAGGGAGGCCACGTGGAGGATCGTCTACTAGACGGAATCCGTGCACATGGGAACGAGGTAGAAGGAGCAGTCGAAGTACAAATCGACGCTCCAGTTCTCATTCACGGGACCCGTCATCATCTCGAGACCCCCCCTCATCTAGAGGTTCCGGCGGTACATCATTATTAATGTTTATTGTTATTATTATTATTATTATTATTATTATTATGATTATGATTATGATTATTAATGTTATTATTAACATTGCCGTTGTTTATTGTTATTCCTACGCAAGGACAAATTTCAATGTTGCTTTGTTTGAGTACCGTGACAAAGTACCAGGTTGTATACTGTCGTATCTCGAAAGTTGGCTCGATGTAAGGGCTGATGGTAATTGCGGTTTTCGATGCGTTGCAGATGCTATCCATGTAACCGAGGATATGTGGGACTTTGTTCGGCGTGCATTTGTCCATGACTTATTAGCCAACTCTTTTATGTACATGGGTATATATGGCGATGGAATGATTGGACAAGCTGTAAATCGTATTGAGTGGGAAGGTGGCAGTTGTGGACCAGAACATTACATGGAGGTTGCTGCTGACTTGTTTCCAATAGCTACCAACTACAGGTGTGCTATCATGTGCTTTTGTGTAAAGCTAGCCACGCTTGACCCGAGTTGGTCTGTTACTGTGTTGCCGTTGACAACAGGTGATTGTCATCCACGGCCGTCTATGGAGGTGACTATTGCACATTTGGGTACGTACAGGCACTACATACGTTTACATTTGCGTTCTGGGTTCCTCGTCCCCCCTATTTTGCCGTCCTGGTTTATGCACCGAGACAACTCGGTTCGAGGGTGGGATGAAGGATATCATAGTAGGAGAGCTCTATGGGATACTTTAACCAACTGCCGTAGAGAAGCGGAATTTGTTAACTTAGATTAGTTGGGTTACCATGTATGTATTAGTTGAATTTAAGTTATACTAGTTGTAGTGCCCAATATTTTTAGTTATACTATTAATTGAATATGATAAATAAACTACAATAATAATTACAGGAACAAGAATCCATCAAATACAAATTAAAATCAAACACAAATTAAAATCAAATACAAATTAAAATCAAACACAAATTACGATGAAACACAACAACAATCCGACTAAATATAAAAAAAAGATTACAAATTTCTACAGCTAACTGCCTTCTTCATCATCACCACCGTCAGAACTCTCTGTCCGGTCTTGTAATCCAGGAGTGAGTGCTTGGTGCCATCTATCGATCAATTCCTCAGTATCAGCACATGCTCGTAAGAAATCCGGGTGCTGGCAGTACTGTCGTGCACTTGTCAGGTCTCCAATTGCACCCATCCATAGGTTGCCCCACTGTTAATCAACAAAAACCATTTCAGTTAACCAGATACTAATAACACAATAGCAAATTACTAGTAACGCAAACACAGAAGTGGAGTACCTCTTCATAAGCAGTCCTAGACGGTATGCGTGCCTGTTGATGCCGGTTGCTCGGTAGGAGACATGGGTGAGAATGATCAATAAACCACTGCAAATACCCAGGGTTTGTACGGTACGGCTTCGCCTTCGTAGACTTTGCGTAGTTTTGTAACTGAAGAGCACAGTAATGAGGAAATGAGGTCCATGATGCCCTCATCGTAGCTATTGAATACCGTACATCGTAACTGGCAACCGGTCCAGGAGGTTTGTACGCATGGTCAGGGGCAATAGGCGGAATAGGAATGCACTATCGACGTCCTAGCTGCCGCAGACAACGGATAGGCATGTACGGCTCAACAAAGCCCAGGTAGCAAAATGTGCCCATGTAAGCAGTCCTAGGCACTTCGGCTACGGGTTCCCACCCGTAAGGAAGCCACTCAATCTGAACGAAAAAAGTCATGAAAACAAACACCAAATGGAATTCAAAATTAGGTAATTACACAGGTCAAACACATGGATGTAAAAGCAATGGTAACTATGTAAACTTTATTACCTCCGTCGCAGTTAGCCGATCGAGGTATGTCCTAAAGGTGGTAAGACGCTCCTCCTGTCTCGGCTCTGCTCGAACGGACCACATCATCGCACGAGGCGTGCCGTCGGTGACAGGATGCCTATCACGGTGAGCCCGGAACATAGGGAAGTACTCAAATATCCAACACTGTAACAATGTCAGACACCCGACAACTCCGCTAGTCTGATTGCGACTCGCCATCCCCAAATGCCTGTACAGGAAACTCAATGTCGCTGTTCCCCAAGACACACCATCCAAGTCATCAAGCTGCTCAGGAAACACGAAGTTAAACATGGACATCCGGGACCCGCTCTTTTCCGGAAATAAGCAGCAGCCAAGGACAGTGGCGGAGGTACACGTGGTCCCACTGGGTCACGTGCACCACCTCCCCCCAAAAAAAAATGAAGTTAATTTAAAAAAAAAAAAAAAACCTTCGAGCTTCCTGCCTTCCGCCCTTCCTTCACACTCACAAACACAATTACACAATTACACAAACCCTAAAACTCTCCCCTTTCCTCTTTCTCCCATCTTCTTCCAATCTCCCACCTTCCTTCGATCTTGTTGCCGGAGGCCGGAGCACCGAGCACGGAGTTCTTCGCCTCTTTCATCTTCTTCTTCTCAGCCTCTCAGGTATGTTCTTCTTCTTCTCTTCTTTGTCACCTTCGCGGCTTCGCCCTTCGGCCTTCGGCCGTTGTTATTGACAATTTGACATCTCTTTTGAGTTTTGACTTTTGAGTTTTGATACATGTTATTTGGTTGCAAGAAAATCAACTTCCTTGGGGAGAACAGATTTTCTGATAGAAGTTGTTTACCTTTCAATCTTCGAGCACGACGGTCGACGGCACGAGAACGNGGCGGACGGTCGACGACACGACTGCACGACTGCACGAGCACGAGCCGTGGAGGCGTGGTCGCGTGGAGCACGGAGTTGAGGAGTTCTTCTTCTCTTCTAATTCAGGTAATCAATTAGTTTGAATAATTGAATGTTTGATTTTATATTATGTTTAAATGTTTGATTTTAGTCTTTATTATGTTTAAATGTTTCATGTTTGGTTTTTGTTTCAATTACTTTTAGATCTTTAAAAAATATGTTTGATTTTAGATTTATGTTTAAATGTGTAATTTTAACTAAATTAGTTTAATTTTTGTTGCTGAATTAGATATTTAGATTAGTTTAGGTAATTTCATTGATTAGTTTAGCTAATTTCAGTGATTAGTTTAGCTAATTTGAGATTAATCTTTTAAGATTAGTATTATTTGTTGATTAGTTGTTTTTTTTAGATTAGTTAAATTAATTGTTTACTTGATTTATTCATGAGTTCAAGTGTTCAACTTTGTTTACAAGCTTAGGGTGTACTTGTTCAAATTTAATTTAATTGAGTATTTCAACTTGTTCAAATTTAATTTAATTGAGTATTTCATGATTGATTTACAGAATGAAGAGAAAACACACTCATGACAAAATGCAAAATATTACTACTTTCTTCAATAAAAAAAATCTTACTACTCAACAAAATTCGTCTCCAAACGAACAAATTCCTCCTCCACATTATGCTAGTGAACAACATTCCTCTCCCACACACAATTCACCTCAAATTTCCACTCACAACTCCCCTCAAGGCCCTCAAAACTCCACTCATAACTCACCTCAGAATGAAGGTGAACAATCTTGTCCTCCTAATGCATCGGCTTATGGCGTAAGGTTAAGTGATAATGATCTTGCCAATCTTCCTCATGACCCGGGGAGGAGGAGAAAAATGAGTGATTTCCATTGTGATGATAGGAGCCAAGTGAGGAGAATTTACATTGAAAAAGGGCCTTGTCAACCCAAACAACATGTTTTTCCTCAAAGACAAATTGGTCCAAAAATGCGTCGATTTTGTGTCAATTGGTTTAAAAATTGGAGTTCTTGGCTTGAATATAGTGTGGAAAAGGATGCTGCCTATTGTTTCATTTGTTATTTATTCAAGGAAGATAATGTTGGTGGAAGTGATGCATTTGTCACCGGTGGTTTCCGATCTTGGAATAGGTTAGACATAATTAAAAATCATGTAGGTAAACACATGAGTGCTCATAACAATGCTGTTGTTGCCATGGAATTATTCAAGAATCAAAAGTCAAGCATTACCACCGCTTTCTCTCAACAAACAAAAGAATCTATGAGTGCTTATAGGAAGCGATTAGAAGCATCGATTACTTCTATAAGATATTGTTTAGAGGGAGGATTGCCTTTTCGTGGTCATGATGAAAAAGAAACATCATTTAATAGAGGTAACTTCCTTAGACTATTAACTCTTCTTTCTATCCATGATCTTGAATATGAGAAAGTTTGTTTGAAAAAGGCCCCTCGTAATTGTCAACTTACATCACCAGATATCCAAAGAGATATCATAAATGCATGTGCAAAAGAGACTACTAAATTAATACTTGAAGATCTTAATGGTGGTTTCTTTGCTATTCTTGCTGATGAGTCAGCTGATGTTTCCGATAAGGAACAGTTGGCTATTTGTTTGAGATATGTAAATAATAAAGGACAAGTGTGTGAGCGTTTCCTTGGTGTTGTGCATGTAGGGGATACAACTTCATTAACTCTTAAACTTGCTGTTGAGTCATTACTAATGGAGCATTCTTTGTCTTTTTCTCAAGTAAGGGGTCAGGGTTATGATGGGGCAAGTAGTATGTCAGGTTCACTTAATGGCCTTAAGACTTTAATAGAGAACGAATGTAAACAAGCATACTTTGTACATTGCTTTGCTCATCAACTTCAATTGACCCAAGTTGCACTTGCTAGAAAGAATCCCGATTGTGCTTGGCTCTTTAGTGACATGCTTGCACCTTTGTTGAATTTTGTGGGATGCTCACCAAAGAGGAAAGAATTTCTTCGTGAAAAACAAGCTCAAGTATTTGTTGATGAATTGTCCTTAGGTGAAATTGAAACTGGGAGGGGTTTAAATCAAGAAAAGATGTTAGGTAGACCTAGCGACACTCGTTGGGGTTCCCACTTTAAAACAATTGTAAATGTGCTTGATTTGTTTGCTACAATCCTTGGGTCACTTGATGAGATTGCTAAAGATGCTCAAAAGAGAGGTTATGCTGATGATTATAATAGAGCAAGAAGTATAAATGGATGGTTGATGACTTTTGATTTTGTCTTTGTGGCACACTTGATGGTTGCTATATTTGCCATTACAAATGAGTTGAATATTGCTTTACAAAAACATGATCAAGATATTGTTAACGCAATGGCCATGGTTAATGTAACCAAGACTAATTTGCAACAGTTGAGAAACGAGGGATGGGATTCTTTTATGATGAAGGTCTCCTCTTTTTGCTTGAAACATGTCATTGATATTCCACATATGGATGACAATTATGAGGCCCCCGGTAGAAGGATGTTCAGAAGTAAGCAACCACAAGTGTCAAATATTCATCATTTTCGAGTTGAGGTGTTTATAAGTGTCATTGATCTTCAATTAAGAGAACTTGATAATCGATTTCCGGAGATGAGTAAAGATCTTCTTGTGTGTATGTCATGTCTTAGTCCGGCTAATCGGTTTTCTTCTTTTGATAAAGAAAAATTGGTCAAGCTTGCAAGTTTCTACCCAAATGAATTTCCAAGTTCGGAATTGATTTACTTTGAACATACACTTCAAAATTTTGTTGTTGCCGTTAGAGAAGATGAAAGGTTTTGGAATTTGAAGAGTCTTACCGAGTTGTCAATGAAACTTGTTGAAACGGGATTGTGTGAAACTCATAGTAGGGTATTCTTGCTTTTGAAGTTGGTGTTGGTTCTCCCCGTTGCAACTGCAAGTGTAGAAAGAGTATTTTCTGGCATGACGTTCGTGAAAGATAAATTACGTAATAGTATGGGAGATCAAATGTTGAATGATTGTTTAATTACTTTTCTTGAGAATGATTTGTTTCAAAATGTCAAGATGGATGGTATTATTGAACGATATCAAAACATGAGAACCCGTCGCGAACAATTGTAATAGTTTTACAGCACTATTTGCTTGTAACATGTATTTAGTAGCAATTTCAGCCTGTAAGATGGATTTTAAGTACTATTTCATTTGATTATGGATTATCTTGTACTATTTTGTCGTAAAGTTTTTTTTAAGAAATTTTTAGTATTGAAATTAATTCGAAATTAGACCCGTTTAGGAAAAAAAATATGACGGATGATGGTGACCAACCATTTGGCAAATCCTGGCTCCGCCACTGGCCAAGGATAAGGGAAAATATAGCAGCAAGCTGAGTGTCCATGTGACGACTGGGCGAGTCACAAGCACTCACTATCGCCTGACAATTCACACCAGTACCCATGAAAAAGCTCTGCGGCGCCTCCTCCAACCCCCAAAAATGAAATATGGACGATTTAAGGTCCACCCTAGTCGGCCTAGACTCATACGATCGTCCATCAACAGGTACCCGTAGGATATGCCACACATCATGTAGCATAACAGTCATCTCTCCGAAAGGAAGATGAAAACTGTTCGTATCAGGCTACCACCTCTCAACGAACGCACAAATAAGGGGCATATCTATGGAGTCACAAATACAGAAGGGTAAACTCCATAGACCGGTCCTCCGAACACGAACCTGTGACATCGGTGGCAACCTACGAACCCAACTCCTCAAAGCAATAGAAACTCTCTCTCGGTTTTGGCACTTCAACATCCCTCTCTCTCTACCCTCCCAGAACCGCAGAGCTACATGGCCACCAATGCTAGGTATGTGACTAGCATCGACCGGCCCACCAAGAATAGGTCCTTGAACAAGCCAGGTCGTTACTTGCGCCGCCCGTCTCCTCTGATAGGCTGTCGATATTGACACGCTAGGCCCTACACTCGTACCAGCTCCCTCAGTATCCTGCGCAGTATCCTGAGTAACGTGCACATGATCCTGAGAAATCTGTGTAGGCTGGTGAGATGGGAACGGACCTACAACCTCATCATATTCCTCCAACGACTGTTCAACATGCTGAACCATTGCCGCAGTATCCATGGAACGATCGTCAGCCTCCGCACAAGTAGACGGTGATATATCACAGTCAAACAAGTGCATGTCGTCGGATTCCGTAGGTACCGGCCTCGGCACGACTTGTAATGCATCTCTCCGTGTGGACGCAGACACCTTCCGTGAATGTACGTGTCGAGTGCCAGAACCGAGCTAAATTTTAAGCAAATTCCAATTATTATTGTTATTATTGTCTTCCACAAAACTAACCATTATAATTATTTATTTCAACAACTTAAAAATCTTAATTATTCTAATTATTATGCATCCAGACCTTAATTAGTTGTCTTAATTAGTTGACAATTGTTGACATATAGTTGACAATTGTTGACTTAATTAGTAATTTTATTAAATTAGAAAAAATTAATAATGAATACTTATTGGATTAATTAGTTGACAATTGTTACTAATTATTTTCAATTATTGAACTAATTAATTGACTTATAGAATTAAGTCACTTATAGTTGACAATTGTTGAATTAGTTGAAATTAATCAACTCTATCTTTCAATTCTATAGAATTAATTAACATGAAGGTATTACCTAATAAACAACAAACATTAAAATTAACATGGAAAATTAGTAATTTCTAATAAACTTTAAACAATAACATTAAAATTAACATGGAAAATTAAAAAAAAAAAACTAAAAAAATAACAATGTCAAAAAAAAAAATAATATTGGTGACACCTTCGTCTGAATCAGACGGAGGTCTCACATATTTTTTTTTTTTACAAATTTCTGATGGCTTTTAATTAAAAAAAAATTGAAACCTTCGTCTGTTCCAGACTAAGGTGTCACATTTTTATTTTTTTACCAAATTAGTTAAGGGTTTTAAATAAAAAAAAATTACTTTGAAACCTTCGAAGGTTTTACAAATTATTATTTTTTTTAGCAAATTTCTTAAGGGTTTTAAAT
This sequence comes from Suaeda aralocaspica, assembly GCA_016808085.1. Lineage (NCBI taxonomy): Eukaryota > Viridiplantae > Streptophyta > Magnoliopsida > Caryophyllales > Amaranthaceae > Suaeda > Suaeda aralocaspica. Next base: position 1,135,842 of record PYUH01000656.1, on the reverse strand, counting down.
AAAAAAAAATTAGTTTTATCACTAATTTATGTTTTTTTTCACAAAATTTCTTAAAGTTTTTAATTTAAAAAAAATCCAAATTGTCACCTTCGTCTATTTCAGACGAAGGTCTCAGCAATTTTTTTTTTAACAAATTTTCAGAGAGTTTTAATTATATATAATAAAAGGAAAATTAGGGACTTACCACCAACTCCGCCGCCTCCGCCACTACACCACTCCCTGTTCAATAACTCTAGCAACCTGCAACCAACTTGTAAAACACAACCAAGCATATATGTACCAAAAATAATAATAAGCTAATTAGCATATAGTACATAATTACAAATTTTGTTATCATCAAAACTAGGGACTTAACAACTACCCTAAAGTTGAACATGTGTTCCCAATCACAATTGGGACCAACACACTTTTCAATTCGAGTATAGTGCTTTGTAGCCTGGTTACTCCAGATTACGGCATAGGTCCGCATTGTCCAACCAAGACTTAGCCATCGGCTCCAAAGCAGGGGTTGCAGTTGTCTTCCCGACTCCATGATCCACTCTAGGGCCAATACACCTTTGTTTACTAAATTGGATTGTCTAATAGTCATCTCGTCTAGGATAGCTCTTCTTCTCCATCTCACAGGAGTAGGCATTGTACAACACTATCTACTACTAACTATTAACGTTAATTAGTTATGATTTGCCGCACAAACAACTTAATTATATATATATATAATTAAAACATACAAATTGTTAAGCACACAATAAGATGATTTACAACAAACAATAAGATTGTTAAGCACACATATCTCAACAACTCCTTGTAGTTAAAACATACAAATTTCGATTTTGAAATATTATTTGGCATGCATTTTTCGGTGCCAAAACTGTGTGTATATATATATATGAGAGTTATTAATATATTATAGAATATAGAGTCCAAATCTATTGTACCATAATTTGTGTATCGCTTGGGTAACAATCAAAATTTAATACTATGCATGGGTTATATTAGTTTTGGTAATTTGTACTTCCTCTGCTTATAATATTGGGAAAAAATCGATTGTCTCACCTTTCGTATACCACTTGTCCACTTGTATGCCATTATTTTTGATTGGCTGTTAATATTAATTTTGTTTTTTAAATTCAAAAGTGATGGACACTTGTTTAATTGATTGGCACGAGTGATACAACAAATTTGGACTCGTATGAATAGTATTATTTTTTATTTTGTTTTTGGTGCTAATTAATTAAGCATGAACAGAACAAAAACTAGGCTACAGAAATACAGGAGTTAGCCTCCTCAGTTACTATGATAACTTCTTGTAGGAAACATAATCAACCTAATTCATCCTCTGAACATGAAAAATAATAAATAATAATTATTCAATCAATCAATCGGAAACTCAAAGCTCTCGAAGTTCTTCACCAATCCTCACAAATCTTACTGCAAATTTTAGTGCCGGGGTACAAAACCCCGGTAGCCCATATCGAGCCTCCACATATCTTAGCCATGACACGAGCAACACCAGTTCCGACGTCAATGGAGTTATAACCTTGACAAAATGCATGAGTCCATAATACACTAATAATTAACATGACAAATATCGATTTGTTGATGACTTTGTTCTGCTTCCTCATTTGCTTTAACTTTTGTAACAACTTTTGCTTCTTCATTTTTAAGATGTAACACCTTTTGTTTTTCTAATAATAATCCATGCTTTAACTCCTCCTCCGAAATTTGTTTTTTTGAACCCCTTTGTTGGTTTTCGGTTTCCAACTCCAAGATCGCATCTTTGTTAAATTCATCTGAACAACTTTGAAGGACCATTTTGGTATAAAAAAAAAATAAAAATAAATAAAATAAGGTTAGTGTTTGTTTTGGATACAACCGTATGATTTGTTGGGGTTCAGGTACTCGAGTAGGGTAGGGTAATTATGCTAATAAAGAAGATTATATAGAGCAAAGTAGGGTTTCATTGTACTTAGAATGTAAGGCTCGGTTAATTAGAGTTTTTCTGCCGATTTTAGGGGATCTTGGCATCGATTCTCATCCTCACCTCCTTCATTTATTGGATTTGTTAATACAGAGTACCATTGATGCACAAGGAGTCACATACCGATCTGTGTACGAGAATGGTGTTGGTGTAGGTAAGGGATATGAGCATTTACAAAACATAGGATACGAGTGTGTTAGGATATTCTAGACTTCTAGAGTTTTAGCAAAACTCTACAAGGTATAGTTAAATTTTAGCCATTGATTTAAAAATCAATGGATGACATTTAGCAAACTCTATCCTCTAGAGTTATTTTGAAACTCTAGAGGATCCTCACACGATACGAGTACAACAATTCGGCAATATAATATTATTTTATATATTAAAATAAGAATTTACCAAACCTAAGTTGAAAATTGCCTATTATTATTATTATTATTGTTATTATTATTTATTATTATTATCATTATTTGATTGATTTTACTAAGGCCTTGTTCTTTTGTGCTTATGCTGACTAGACTGAACTGAATTGAAAGACACTACATTGAACTTAGCTTAAATTATTTTTAACGGCTTATTCACCGGGTACCCCTTAACTTTTGCCAAATGCATGTGGTAATCTCAATGTTTTAGAAATGCATCATGTACCCTTGTACTTAAGAAAAAGTGCACGAAATACCCTTACAAGCTTATGGCTTTAAAGTGACTGTTAATTTGGAAACTTAATACACCATGTACCCCTATACTTTTAGTAAATGCCATAATAACTTTTAACAATTAGTTTTAAAATTTAGGCTACAAAACTATATGTTATAATTGTTTTTTTGGCTTTTTCACTAGGTACCTCTGAGGTAACAAGTTGCACGAGGTACCTCTATAGTTTAAAAAATGCATGGTGTAGCCTTAATAAGTTTTGATTATGCACCAAATGCCATTCTGTTAGATTTCATTCGGTAAAACGTTAGTATAAATTTACAATTTTACCCCATAATTAATTAAGACCATTAACTTACATTACTTCCTTAATAATTATTGTAAAATTACTATAATTTCCTCCCTTAAAAAAATATTAAATTAAAATAGTTACTTGTTCAATAATTATTGTTAAATTTTTAGTAAGATTTAATTGAAAGGATTAGCTAACACCTCCACCACCACCACTACACTTCACCACCACCCTACCACAACAACCATTGAGAAATGCTAATACACAACAAACGATAAGTTTACCTATACAACCAAGTGCAAGTCCACAATAGAAAATGACAATATAACATCCATTAAAAAGGTTTATGCGATTCATGGTTTAGGTCTAAAACCGCAAACCATAATTATTTACAGTTTACGGTCTGGTATGATCTTAAAAAAAATAAAAAACCAGACCAGACCGCAAAAATATTACGGTATAACTTATAAAAAACCAGAGCATGAAATTTGGACCGCAGACCAGACCAGACCGCAAAAGTACGGTTTGGTGCGGTCCAGACCGTTCTCTGTACAGCCCTAATTCTGTGCAACCTGGTAAATCTCAAGGGTACTCCGTAAAAAAAACCATTGTTTTTTACTTTCCTCTACATAAACCCCATTTTTTAAATAAAAGAAATCAAAATACTCTCATTTTGTTAGAAACCTCCCATAATCATTTATTTTTCACTTTCTTTTATTATGTCTAAATGTTAAATCCTTCATCGTCTAACTTTGAATCTTGTTACATAAAAATTCCTAATCGCATCTACACATGTAGTAGGAAAATGACAATTAAGAGCTCAAACTCTATCTCTAATCCAAGATGACTCCATTACAAATGTGATGATTGTGTTACAAATTCCATTATATCATTTACAAATGTGATGATATAAAAGAAGTTAAAAAACTGAGTGACTATGGGAGGATCTTAACAAAGTGGGAGTATGTTGATGAAAATAAGTAATGGAGCTTATATAGAGGAAAATGAGGTGCAATTATAATGGCTAGCTTTTTAGCCTACATTTAAACACGTACTAGCCGTTAAAGGCTATTTTGTGCTTTCACTAAAAGTATAGGGGTATATGGTCCATTATATTTCCAACTTCACAGTCAACGCTAACAGCTTGGAAGGGTATTCCGTGTATGTTTTTAAAATTACAGAGGTACATGGTGCATTCCTGAAACATAAAGAGTACCTAGTGTATTATGCAACCGTTCAAGTTGAGAGGGCATTTTGTGCATGTTTTTTAAAGTACAGGGATACATGGTGCATTCTTGAAACATTGAGGGTTCATTTTTTATTTTTATATTTTATTTATTTATTTATTTATTTATTTATTTATTTATTATTATTATTTCTATTATTTTTAATTTTTATTTATTTTATTCTAAATTTTTATTTAATTTTTCTTTATTTTTAGTTTATTTGTAAATTTTATTTTCTGTATTTATTTTTAATTTAAACTAATATTCTTAATTTTGAAATAATTATTAAATTAAAATTAAAATAAAAATGAGTTTCAATTTTAAAATATAAAATAAATATTAAAAATTAAATCAATAATAAAAAATTAAATTTATAATATAATATTAAAATTAAAGTATAAAATATAAAATAAAAATAAGTAAACTTAAATTAACTGAAATGAACTAAAAATATGCTATATAAAAAAAAAAAAAAAAACAGGACAATATTAGTTAAAATAAAATTAATTCTAATTCAGTCTTTTTCAATCCCATTCGCTCAGAAGGGTCGGAGTTTTTAACCTCATCAAGCAGTGGCGGATCCAGGATTTATGGCACGTGGGTTCAAACTTCTTCATACACCGTATGTTCAGGTATTAGGATATGATTGGATGTTTGGGTTTGTACCCATACACAACTCCATAGTCCAAATTTATATTTATCATTACAACCAACCATAAAGCGACACATACCTCCAATATTTTGTCGAGGGAGATCATGTGATAATGTTTTTTTTAGACTGAGTACTGAACAACTTTGTATTATTAGAAATGGAAAATATTTACCAAACATTATATATCAATTAGAAGTAAGATATAAACAAGTACAATGTACATACTATTGAAAGGCAAATTAACAAAACAACAAATATTATCACAACAACAAATATTACCACAATTGTTCAATGCTCAATTAGTAAGTTCTAAAAGACAATTTAGCAAATTCAAAATAGCTTCAAGTACCACACCAAAACAAAAATGGGAACAAAATTATGAGAGAGAAAGAAAAAGAGGCCAAAAGTTGAAATACTTCTAATTTTATGAAGGTTTTAAAAAAAAAACTCATATTGTAAACAACAAGAATTAATCCCTAGTCTCTTGTGAAGAACTTGGTTGACTTAACCAGTGGAGCAAAGGAGAAGACTTGTTATAATTTTCATGCATTTTATATATGAATGTTTTTGGGTTGGATCAATGGGGGTTCAGTTGAACCCACTGAACCCACACTGGATCCGCCCATGTCATCAAGTGAACACACCGTTAATAAGTCGAAACAAATTCGATTGAGTTAAGTTCATTTGCTTCGGTCATTGAGTTAGCCTTATAGATGCAAGTAGTTGGACAATAAAAACACCTCCTGATAATGTCTATTAAGGCCCAATAAAATTAATGCATGCCCAATATATAAAGTTAGACCTCTAAGGGGCATAAACTTATTTTTGGTACTCTAAGGCCCATAAACTATAATGATGTCAATTAATTAATTGCTTCCTCGTGTTTTTTGGTTGCAACATTTCAAAAGTTGCACTATTTATTTTTAGTTTTTTTTTTTTAAGTTTTATGATTTGTTTAAGGATGATATAGTCAATATGGCTACAAGTACTTAAACCTAAGTAATCTATCCAATATGACTAGACATGTAAATCGTGTCGTGTCGTGTCAGTTATTTAAACGGGTTGAGCTACTCCAACCCTAACCCTACCCGTTTAATAAACGAGTCGTGCCATGCTAACCCATGTACTTAAATGGGTTGGCATCATTGACCCAAACCCGCTAATAACGGGTCGATTTCGTGTCGAGTTAGCGTGTCATGTCTTTTTTTACATAATAAAGTAAAAAACTAGGTGGAATTGTGTCGTGCCGTGTCGACCTGTTTACTTAAACGAGTTGAACCCTTTCAACCCTAACCCGAACTGTTTAATAAATGGGTCGTGTCGTATCAACCCGTGTACTTTAACGGGTTATATTCCTTAACTCAAACCCTTTAATAAAGGGTCGTGCTCTTGTCGAGTTGGCGGGTCGTGTCACAAATTTACAAGTCTAAATTTGACACCTTATAATATTTCATTAAATTCTATACTAATAGTCTAATACACAAAATTCGTAAAGCTGAAAATCAAAAGGACAAATAATTATGATTGAAACTAACAATAATAAAAAACAAATTCTTAAGTTGTAGAAGTTGATGCTTCAGTTTCTCAGTCTTCATCTTCAACTGCAGAAGGTCTTCTGTGGTCGTTGGAGGTTCAACCATTATATTGAAGAATTTGAATTGAAGATTGATGAAAAAACAAAAGGATGAATAGAAGTTGACAAGTTAAACAATATATGAACATAAAGTGATGATTAGCTAGCTAAGAGAATTGAAAGAATTTATTAGAGAGTGAAACTAGAGAGAGAATGACTTTTTATTTATTAGTAAGCGGGAAGTTGTTCTAATGCATGCTAGCTTAGCTTAGAGAAATGAATAAATAGCCAAGCGCGCCCAATAAATGTTTGTTAGTTACTAGTCTCATAATGGTTATAAGTTGTTGTGAGGCGGTGCTTTTAGTCGGGTTGTATGGATTTTGATTTGTGTTCGTCTTTGTATGGTCAACTAGTACTATTTAGTCGGGTTGTAGTATTATTTTTAAAATGGTTAAATAGTAGATTATTTTGTTATTATTTGTTTTAGTATGTTGGGGCTATTCAATTGGATGAGTTGTTTGATTTTGGGCTTTTATTTGCTTTTATTTTATTATCATGTTTATTGGGCCTAGGATAAGTAAACTTTTGCTTTGGGTTTCAAATAGAAGGCCATTAAAAGTTCCTTTTCTTTTCATTAACATTTGTAAAAAGTACAAAGGTTTGCTGGTTTTGTTTGGTGTTCTTGACTTCTTGGTGTTTCTCAGTGGTGGTTCGAAGGTGGCCGGTTTTCTGGTGAGTCGTAGTAGTTGCTGTTTTTTTCTTTTTTGCTAGGAAAAGGAGTTAATTGTACTTTTGTAATAGTTATCTGTTTATATATGTATGTATGAGGATTTAGGCTATATTCGAATTATATGTGTTTGGCATTGAGTTAGTTGCTTGATTGATTTATTTGAGTAATGTTAGTTTTTAAAAAAAATTCCCATTTGTAATTAAGGGTTTTTTGATTGTGAGTGCTTCTGTAATAATTTATGTTTCTGTTGCTGATCCTTCATGTTGTTGTTTGCGTTTTAGTTTGTATTATTTTTTTTTTTTTTTGCACACTAGTGGAAAAATTGCTAATTGTAACGGGCAAAAACGGTCATATCGGACGGAAAATAGGCGTTACGTTTGTGAGGGTTACAAATACTGATACTATTTGTATCTGGCTTCTGACCGTTACAAGTAACTCACTACTTGGTATTGGGCTCTATAGTTTGCCCGTTACAATTAAGGTCATTGGAAGTAAAAAGAAACATGTATTTGTAATAGGCATATTACTAAGCCCGATACAAATAGGCCTTATTTATAACGATTTTTTCAATCCGCCCGTTACAAATGATGGTTGCTCCAGTTAAAAATAAAGTCTATTTGAGCTTTAAAATAGAATCATTAACTAGCACACCAACTAAATAGAACCATTAACTAGCACACCGTCAAACAAACACACACACACTAAAAAAGCTTTAAAATATAATTATTTGTATAAATGATCAACACAGAAATTCAAAATGTAACCAATACTTGAATCATCATTCATTGATATAAAAAACAAAGAAAAATAAAGCATGCAACAACTGAATTTGAGCTAAGTCACACCTACACCCCCTAACTGCACATGAGTCTACACAGACCAACCACCACTATACACACTTGACTTCACACAAAAAACAACAATCCAAACAGAGAATGAACTACACAGCGCATTGAAGAAATTATCCATATAAATTATTAAGTCTTACATTATGGTAAACTTGATATAAGTAACGAACATTGCATAATATGCAAATAATCAATAGTCCAAAGATTAATGGCTAAAAATAAATCAGTTTAAAACTAATCAAATGACAAAGTAAATTTTAAAAATTCATAACTCAAACAGTAGAATATTATAATCAAGTTCAAGAAATTCAGAAAACATATAAATATGTCAAACTCAAAAAATCAAATTCGATCATAATCAAGCACAAAAATCAGAGTTGTAGATGAGTACCTTAAATTACGAGTTCAAGATGAAGCCCTTTAATTTCAGCAATACGAAATTATGAAAAATCAAATTCGCCTATTTAGATTAAAAACACAAATTCATTAAAAACATTGAAACACACAAATTTGCATCGAATAAAAGTAGATCTGAGAAAGATGAACAAAAGGCTTACCGTTGATGACGAAGGTTGCAAAAAAAAAAAAAAAATGGAGACAAAAAAATTGACATCAATTTAAAAAACAAATCAATCCAATCTTAAGTTTCTAACAATAACAATCGTTTATGAATGTCAGAATAACAATTAAATCATCAATATGAATAACAAGGAGTGAGTAACGAGTGTTACACACCTTACCTAATTAATCATGAAAAAGCCATAATATTTTTTTCACGCAACTGAGTATATATGCCAATTACAACCTCTTTCCAAAATCTTCAGGACGAATAATAATGACATAGTCAGAACAGCTACCGAAAAACGACACAAACACGATATACAAATTCATAAACTTGGGGAGAACAAACGTCAATCATGCCAAAAGAGGAATTATTATGCAATCTTTCATGTTGTTTGCAATTATATCAATTTAATGTGCGATGCTTATGACAAAAATAAAATTTGATGATTCATAGTTTCGGCAAATCAGTTCAAAGTTTTACTTTTATCCACTAAACTAAGACAAACTAGACTCTTTATCCTTAAAGTTTTGCATAATGCCATTAAATTGCAAGCAGAACATAAAGAAGCAAGAGATAGAAATTCGAGTCAAAGATGTTGAGATTCAAAAAGGATCACTAGTATCCAAAACTTTAATAAAAGCTATACCGTATAAGTAGGAAAGCGGAAACCTGAAAAAGTGAAAAGTATACATAATACATGACTAATAATTCTGGAAGGAGCAAGTTTATGATGTACTATATTTCATATAAGGCAGTAAGATAGGTCGAAAGTGATGCAGATGTAATGGAAGAAATATTTATTCATAAAAAATGAATAAAAAATGGCCATAAAATCAGATAATAGAGAATTCACAATTAACATGCTTAAAAAGCCTAAACTGAGTTTCTTCACGATCATTTATTCATTTGAACTTGAATTAAATCTAGAAAGCAGCTTCCAAAGGCAAGGGACAGAAGGAGACAGAAGCACAAACATGAAGTGGATCTACGAACAGTGCACAACAACATGAGAGAGACAAAGGGAGAGGAAATCATAATTACCTCATCCACAGTAAAAATTTTCCTGTCCTTCATAATCCAATTTCCATTGCAGATGACCGAAGACAAACTCCTAAGTAAATTGACGAAGAACCCGCAAGGTAAAAATCCATCTGAAATGAGAGCAACTGGGGGTTGCAGAAATCGCTAGAAGATGAAGGGATGGCTGATGCATTTTCAGCTACCGTATCATAACAAAAATTAAACAGCATCAAAGGCTAGGTAATTTACATGCATATAACCACATGAACCACAATGTAATAAACAAAACCAAATACAATAGCAAATGGAACACACTGTAAACAAAAGCAAAGCCTTTTCATTGATTATGCAAAAGGTTTTTACAGAATAAGTAACATGACCATCTACACCTACTCTACTAATAATAGCAATTTTTTACCACAGACGTAGAGATTAACCCTAAACAACAACAGATAATAGCTGATAGTATCTTTACACAAAACTAATGCAAAAGATAACCCTAAGCAATTACATTTAACAAATGATGATTTGCTTACACATTATTCCATAGTACATGATGATTTGCTTACATAGCCACCATCAAATGCTTACATTTACTCAAAAGATAACCATTTTAAGAATGGTGTCCAAGACAACCCACATAACATATAAACTAACTTCCTAGAATACTAAGTCGTGGAAAGGCAACCCACATAACAAATTTCTCCAATTTTGAAAAGTTAGTGTTTATTGAAAAAAAGGAAATGAAGTTCTTTTGGCCCTGCCCCATCCCTTTAATATGATTTGTTTATGTTAATTGCAATTTCCTACGGGTGGAGTATTATTTTTTAATCATTATTTGAAATCAAAGGGATCAAAGAATATTTATTATTATTATTATTATTATTATTATTATTATTATTATTATTATTATTGAGTATTGAGCTTCAGTAAGACAATTAGACAAATAGTAAGAAAGTCTAGGAAAACAAGGTCCTATTTTTCTTCAACTTATTTGCAATAATAACAATTGAAGGTCACTTTAACCAGTCACTCTAATACATCCTTTTCAACTTGCACTTTCATTTTTTGTTAATCACTGTAACATGTAATGATTCTACTGTATGCTAGGGACGACAACACAAAACAAAAGAAAATAAACATGATCATGTAAATGAAATTTCGTGGGCAACATACGGCCCAACTGAGAGTACAATAATTTGGGCCAAAGACGTTTATTAGAACCCAAACATTATTCAAGACCTAAGTCTGAGGTCTACTGATCCAAAGAAATAATGACCAGCCCAATTATTCATTATTATTATTTTTTTTAGAATAGAAGAGAAACATTAATCAAGTACTACTATATTAAGTGCACTCTCAAATCTCTATCTATTCTATTTTACTCGGTGGTTTGATTGGTTTCCTCCACACGTGAACAGAAGCTAGAAATTTGTTGTGGTAGAGGCCAAGTGATGCGAAAGTTCTAAAAGACAAGTATTATGGTATAAACGATAACATATATATTAAGTATACTACACATTAATAGACCCATGTCAAATATAGTAATATACATATTTTGCTCTCCCATAACTTAAATGTATATATTTTTTTGATAAAGAATATAGTTGTTCCTGGTAGAACTTTTGTCTGAACTGGACCTGCAAACACTTCTCAAGAACTAAATCTGACCTGCAAAACAGACAGAGGATGACTAATCCGGGGGGTTTTTCCCGGGAACGCCCCTCCGATGCTTAAGTCAGCAAGCTGGAAGAATCGATCCGAATTTTAGGGAATTTGTCAGAAATGGCAGGAAAAGCGTACCTTCAAATGCGGAAATTGTATTATATTTATAGTACGAAAGTATAGTTGTCAGACCATTGGGATTATGACAAGTGTCATAATCTGACATCCCTCCGAAGGGAGTGTCTGTGAGGATCTTTTGCCCCTGTTAGGGGTAAAATAGTAATTTCCTCTGTGTTGCCCTGTTAGGGGTAAAATGGTAATTTCCTTATATTGGGCCCAGGATCTGGACCTGGCCCAAACAATTAGCCCCACGCCAAGGATAGCATGTTGGGCGTAACCTTGATTAGCGTGCTGCCAAAGGTTGATGACAGGCTGTCTTGCCCAATTGACTGAGGGTGACCCCCCTCCTCAGCCATGCCCCTGAGGAGGTGTGACTGAGGGACTTTGCATTTCCCTCCCTTCTTGGTAGCTGAGGAAGGTACACTTCCTCAGTTGTGTGACTGAGGAGGTGTAGCTAAGGGACTCTTTCTTCTTGCCCTCTTGGCGACTGAGGAAGGTACCCCTCCTCAGTTGTGTGACTGAGGAGGTGTAGCTGAGGGACTCTTTCTTCTTGCCCTCTTGGCGACTGAGGAAGGTACCCCTCCTCAGTTGTGTGACTGAGGAGGTGTAGTTGAGGGACTCTTTCTTCTTGCCCTCTTGGCGACTGAGGAAGGTACCCCTCCTCAGTTGTGTGACTGAGGAGGTGTAGCTGAGGGACTCTTTCTTCTTGCCCTCTTGGCGACTGAGGAAGGTACCCCTCCTCAGTTGTGTGACTGAGGAGGTGTAGTTGAGGGACTCTTTCTTCTTGCCCTCTTGGCGACTGAGGAAGGTACCCCTCCTCAGTTGTGTGACTGAGGAGGTGTAGCTGAGGGACTCTTTCTTCTTGCCCTCTTGGCGACTGAGGAAGGTACCCCTCCTCAGTTGTGTGACTGAGGAGGTGTAGTTGAGGGACTCTATCTTCTCTCCCTCTTGGTGACTGAGGAGGATACCCCTCCTCAGTTGTGTGACTGAGGAGTTCTATGCTTTATTCCCTCTATAGATGACTACGGGAGACCTTCCTTAGTAATGTGACCGAGGGGGGGGGGTGTGACCGAGGAGCTCTACTCTTCATTCCATCATTGGATGACCGAGGGAGACCCTCCTTAGTTATGTGACCGAGGAGGAGTGACTGAGGAGTCCTACCCTTCATTCCACCATTGGATGACCGAGGGAGGCATCCCTCCTCAGCAATATGTAAAAGGAGGTATAACTAAGGAGCCTTACACTTACCATTGGATGTCTTAGGGAGACATCCTACCCTTCATTCCACCATTGGATGACCGAGGGAGGCATCCCTCCTCAGCAATATGTTTAAGGAGGTATAACTAAGGAGCCTTACACTTACCATTGGATGTCTTAGGGAGACATCCCTCCTCAGCTACGTGTGCAAGGAGGTATGACTGAGGGGCTATCCCTCTCTTTCATCTATTGAGAGTGTCCCTCTTGTGGTAAAAACATGTTTGAGGGCCTATCTTCTATACCGCCGAGGTGATCATAAACTTCCGAGGAGTGTATAAGCCCCATTTCCTTCCTTAGATCCCGAGGAGGTCCCCCTTGTCGAGACTGAGGGGGTGCGACTGAGGAGATCCACCACCAACCCAACACTTGGTCATTGTAGAGTTGCCTTCACGGTTCTTCTGTCATATGGGAGAATCCCATCTCTGATCGAGGAGGCTCCATTTTCTTTACCCGAGGAGGTGTTCTCGAGGGCTTCTGCGAGGTCCGAGGAGGCACCCTTTATGGCCGAGGCTTCATCTATCCGACACTTGGTAATTATGTGATAATCAGGTGGCTTATCAGTCAAGTAGGGGTCCTATGCTTGACCGAGGAGGTACCCTTAATGGCCGAGGATGTACGACCGAGGGCCCACTGAATGCCCGAGGAGATGAGTCGAAACACTCCATATGACCATTTGATTTGTCCCTCAACTAAGTAGGGAGCTTCATATACAATCGAGGAGGACTTCCTCCTATCAGCGACTGAGGGAATATTACCTATGGCCTCCCCTTTGCTTGAGGGGCTGGTGAGCCCCAGTATGTATCCATCATTTGGATGTGATGGAGTCATCTTCAAGACTCCTCAGTCATGCAGAGTGTCACATTCATGACCGAGGGGGTCCTTACTTGTCCCATCCTTGCAGAACGAGGATGGCGCCTAAATGGTAGGTCTTTTAGCCTGGATTATTCACCAGGCCCCCTAGACGATGGTTGCCCGAGGGTGTGAACCATCGTCATGCGGGATTGAGTATACCCTGCGAGGGTCGTCGGGAATGTGACACTTAGCTGGGACATGTTCATGTAGTACCCTGTACGATTAGGGTATTTGGTGAAATGCATCTAGGGTTTTGATGAAGTACAACTGATCCTTAGGATACCCCTTTACTTTAGGGTTTTGATGAAGTATAACTGACTCCTCAAATGCCCCTTTACTTTAGGGTTTTGAGGAGGTACAACTGGCTCTTCAGTTACTTCTTCCGTACTTAGGTGTTTTCAACTTATACTTCGTTTGCGATTATCGAGGCATCTCTTCATCTGCTTTTTGAATGTATATATAAGAGTAACTTGTCATTTTCATTTTTCACTTTTCACAACTTAACAAATTTTTTGAGAGCATTTTCTAGAGAGAGAAGTAACCGTCCCGAGTCTTCAAGGAAGTTAGCCCGAGGATTCAAGCCGTTTTCGTCTCCCTTAATCGTTCGACTAGTAAGGTATGCCCCTTGACCGACCCCTTGTGCTTTTGTATTCATTAAGTTTTAGTCCTCGGGAAATAGATTTAGATAACCCTTTCCCCAACTGACCCGAGGACCCTTGTCTAGTTGTACAATGTATACTGCTTCTCTAGCTGACCCGAGGGAGGTTGGGGATTTGGTCAATCACATAGTTCCCGAGGGAGTCCCACTCTGTTCTTCCCCCAAGAGCGTTTCTTCCGAGGGGGAAGAGAAATTCATAAATAACCCTTGGATTATTTCACTTGCCTTTCGTAATAGTCCTTTTGGTTATCGTGACTCTTATTTACACAGAGGAGTGGTGACCATGGCCGAGCAGGAAGAACAATCCATCCAGCAACCAACACCCGAGGGCGTAACACAACTTCCTCTGGGTCCGGGTGACATTTACCTTTCTCCTGCCTACCAAAGATACTTAAAGAATGATGGTAGTCAAGATCTTCATAGTAAATATAACTTTAAGGATGGGTATAGTTGTATAGACCCTCAGCTCCTTTATACCGTAGATAGGCCGACCCCGGGAGCCATACTTGTATACGACACCTACGTAAAAGCAGGACTTAGATTCCCACTATACCCCTTTTTATCCGAGTTACTTCGTACATATAACTTAGCCCTCTGCCAACTGATGTTGAATGCCTTATCCAGCATTCTCATCTTTATTTCAATGTGTAGTCTGCTAGATGTACAGCCGAGCCTTAGATTATGGCACAACCTTGCCAAACTTGTACATACATCCGGTAAGGAATATGCAATGAAGTGGTATACTTTTCACAGCCGAGGGCTTTATAGGTTAAATGGGGGTCTACCCTCGAGCAACAAGAACTTTAGGTCAAATTTCGTCTTTGTATATACCACTGACCCTCGTGGCTGGTCTTTTCCCACTGCACCTACCGAGAGGGGTCCCAATTTTGATATAAATTTAGGCGTAGAGACTATGACTGAGGAGGAAGCTAGGGTGGCTTTCTACCTCATGACTGTCGAGGTGGTGGCCAACGGTCAGAGGACGTTGGAACCACGGTTCACCCTCCCAGACAAGTCTTTTCTGGAGAACGAGTTCTTCCTCTGTTATGTGGAGTTGAGTCATCTTTTCCCGAGGGGTAGGACTATCATCTCTTATTGCTTTAATGTCTTTGTTTCTTGTCATGTGCCTGTCTAACATATTCTCTTACTTGACAGAGAGAGTTACCACTGACCTTCCAGATAAGATGGCCAGTGTAGTTAGTGCCGCTGAGCTGAGGAAGAAGCAGCTCCAACATAGGATACAAGAAAAGAAGCTGAAGGTGCCTGCCCCCCCCCTCGGTGAGAAGCTTTTTAATCCAGCAATTTAGGCTTTATCATACTTTGTTCAAATTCACTAACTTCTTTTACAGAACCCTCAACCGTCGAAGTGCAAGAGGAAGAGGGCCGACGCCCAGGCCCTTGCTATCATCCCTCCCGACGAGGGGATAATGAAGGAAATAGAGGAGATCGGGGCCTCACACACTTCCGAGAAGTCTATCCCGGCAGAGGAGGAGCCCGAGAGGTTTGAGGTCATAGGGGTTTCCGATCCGAAGGATTTGGAAACCGCCTATCTAGAGGATTCAGTCCTCCACCGACGCCCTCCTCCCGTCGGGTCGGACAAAGTTTTTACAGAGCTCTCAGCCCGAGAGAGGAGGACTCGAGCAAGAAAAAGTCTGGAAGAGTTGATCACCCCTAAGGACGAGGAGGCTATCAAAGCAAAAGGGGTTGACCAGGTGGAAGATTTGGTCTCTTCCTGGATGGATGTAAGTCCTTTTGACATGACTCCTTACTTAATGGTTTTTAAGTTGCTTATCTCATATTGACGACCGATGGAACAGGTGTCGGTACAAATGAACGTCATGGCTCAGCAGTTCAAACGTACCATGTCTACTGACGTTCAGAGGCTGAAGGATCAGCTCAAGGCTACCGAGCAGCAGAGGGACGAAGCCTTGCAACATAAAAAAAATGCTGAGGAGCAGCTTGCCAAGATGCAAGAAGATCTTGCTACATCTGCTGCTTCTCTTAAAGAGCAAGAAGAAAAGATTTCAACCCTTAAGAAGAGGTTGAAGAAGGTTCATTCACTTAAGGCATCAGTGGAGGCCACTCTGGCAAAGAAGACTGACCAGCTGAACAAGAATGAGCCGCGTTTGTCGAAGAGTGGAAAAGATCCCCTGCTGGTGCAGATTATGCTGCTACTGTGGGACTTGCGTCCTACGATCATGGTGAGGCCGATGCGATACGTAGAATCGGCCAAATCATGGAGAAGGAGGACGTCAACCTCTGGCGCCACGTCCAAAAGGCTTACACTAAAATGAAAGAGGATGATGAGAAAGCCATGATGAATGCTGAGCTTGATGCTGAATTCACTCCATCGAAGAAGGACGAGGGGCCTATGGAGCCAGCCACAGGGGAGACCGAGGTCCAAGACTCCTCTGGTACATCTTCCAGCGAGGATCCAGCTAGGACCGCTGAGCTGCGCCGCAAAGGCGGAAATAACAAAGGGCAGACAGAGGAGTCTAGTCCTGAGTAGCCTTCTTGTATTTTAACCAACTCCTGTTTGTGTAACGAAACTTAATTTTGTGGTGTAATGAAACTTGGCTTTGTAGTGAATGATAATGATTAATAAAATATTTTTTGTTTCACTCTGAATTTGTCTCCTTGATTTCTTTGCCCTCATAATTGCTTGATAATTTTACACAAACACTTGTAAATTTTTCAAAGGACCAGTTTTTAGTGGTCAGATGACATGCACTTGTCCCGAGGGAGGTGCGATACTGCCCATTAATCTATTGTCTCGAGGGACACATGCGTTTAAAAATATGAGAATCAATAATCTATTACCTCGAGGGGCACATGCGATTATAAAATATTAGAATCAATAATCTATTGCCTCGAGGGGCACATGCGATTATATTCAAAGTCTGAGACATGATAATCTATTGTCTCGATGGATACATGCGATTATATTCAGTCTTTGTTGCAATACAAGTTACATTGGTTAATTATTACTTTTTACAATTGAACGAGGACTACATCTCCTTGCCCCAATAATTAAACAATGTAAACTGCTATACATAGAATTTGCTGAGGTTGTCGGCGTTCCATGGCCGAGGGACTATGTTTCCCTCCTCATCCTCCAGCCTGAAGGTGCCTGGCCTGACTACCTCTCTTACTTTGTAGGGTCCTTCCCAATTTGGCTGAAGCTTACCCATCGTCGGTACTCGACCAGTAGTCTCAAACTTCCTCAGCATTCAATCACCTAACTTAATTTCCCGAGGGAGAACTCTCTTATTGAAGTACCTTGTGATCTTTTGTTTATACACTATGGACTTCAACAAGGCGTTTCCCCCGAGTCTCGGGTAATAGGTCGAGGTCGACGGCCTTTTGTGCCTCATTTTTGTCATAATCGTAGAAAGTGATCCGAGCTGAGGGAACGCCCACCTCTACTGGGAGAACTGCCTCACTGCCATAGACCAAGTTGAAAGGACTATGTCCTGTACCCTCTTTAACTGTTGTTCGAGTGGACCATAGGATTCCTGGAAGTTCATCAACCCAGGACCCCTTGGCACCCTCCAGTTGCTTTTTAATGCCATTGACTATGACTTTGTTGGCAGCTTCAGCTTGGCCATTGGTCTGAGGACGTCCGATGGCTGAGAACCTTGTTTGTAACCTGGAGCAATATTCCTTGGTTGGCTTACTGTCGAATTGCCGACCATTATCAGACAGGAGAGTCCTCGGGACACCAAATCTTGTGATTATGTTCTTCCAAATGAAGCTCTTGACTTGTTACTGACTGTGGCTAATGGTTCAGCCTCAATCCATTTTGTGAAATAATCAACCGCCACTATTAGGAACTTCCTTTGTCCCGAGGCTGGGGGAAAAGGGCCGAGGAGGACCATCCCCCATCGATCAAAGGGCAGTGTTGGTAGTATGGCGGTGAGGTCTTGAGCTAGCCTTCTTGGGATGTCAGAGTAAAATTGGCACTATTTGCATTTTTTTACTAGGGTGGTGGCATCCTGATTGAGCGTGGGCCAATAGTACCCTGACCTGGGGGCCTTCCCCGCAATTGTTCTTGCGCCTTGGTGAGCACCGCATGCCCCTTGATGTATCTCTCTTAGCACATAGTCACCTTCTTCGGGAGTTATACATTTCAACAAGGGATGGGTGAATGATTTCTTATATAAGTGGCCGTCGTGGAGGAGGAACTATTTGGAGGATTGTTTGACCCTCTCAGCATCCCATGTGTCATCGGGAAGCCTGCCCTCTACCAAATAATCGATCAGGGGTTGCTGCCAGTCGTCCCCTCGGTCTAAAATGTGTATAGCTTTTGGTTCATTGATGCTTGGCTCTCTTAAAACTTCCCAGCTGATTTTCCGAGGGGCCATCCACTCGGCTAAACTAGCGAGCCTGGCTAAGGCATCGGCTTGTTGGTTCTCGGACCGAGGGATGTGGCGTAATTCAAATTTTCTCATTTTTTGGCTTACACCCTGAACTTTCTGGAGGTACATCTTCATTCCATCTTCCTTGGCCTCAAATTCTCCATTGACCTGCCCAACTATTAGCTGAGAGTCCGAACTAGCAATGACCGAGTGTGCCCCCGCTGCTTGACACATCTGAAGTTCGAGGAGCAGGGCCTCGTACTCGGCTTCATTATTAGATGCTGTGAACTCAAACTTTACCGCGTACTCCAACCGATCGCCTTTATATGTCTTGATTAATATTCCTGCCCCACACCCTGTCCGAGTGGCAGATATATCAACAAATAGCTCCCATGGCTGGGAGTCGTCGGGGGAGGCTGGTCGGTTGGTGCACTCTACTATGAAGTCAGCTAAGGCCTGAGCTTTGATGGATCTTCGCGGTTCATACTGTAGGCCGAAGTCTGACAACTGATTCCTCCACTCGGTTATTCTGTTTGAGTGGTTTTTCCCCTCGAGCATTTTCTGAATAGGCTGTCCGGTTAGGACTTTAATCTGATGGGCTTGGAAGTATGGCTTTAGTTTTTAGCTGGCCATGATGAGGGCGTATACCAGCTTTTCGATCTGAGGGTACCTCGAAGCCCCTCTGAATGCGTGACTGATGAAGTACACCGGATGCTGAACCTTCTCCCTCACGGCCACCAGAACATCACTTAGTGCATGTTCAGAGACTGCCAAATAAACGAACAAAGTCTCTCCCGGCAAGGGTGAGACTAGTTTGGGGATAGTAGTAAGATGTTGTTTGAGCTGCTGGAATGCCTCTTCAGCTTCGGCATCCCACTCAAATGTCTTTCTTTTCAACGTTCTGAAGAACGTTAGGCTCTTTTCTGCTGACCTGGACAATAATCTCCCGAGAGCTGCTATGCAACCCATTAATCTTTGTACCTCTTTCACAGTCCGAGGGGATTGCTTGTCTAGTATAGCTTGAATTTTGTTTGGGTTAGCTTCTATGCCCCTTTTGTCAACTAGAAACCCGAGGCACTTTCCCCCCTTGACCCCAAAGATGCACTTCTTCGGGTTAAGTTTCATGTTATAGTGCCTCAGCGTTTGCATAGTTTCGTTCAGATCCTCGACATGATTTTCTGCTTGTTTGCTCTTGACAATCATATCGTCAACATATACCTCCACATTCCTCCCAATTTGTTTTTCAAAGATCTTGTTCACTAATCGTTGGTAAGTTGCTCCTGCATTTTTGAGTCCGAAGGACATGACTTGGTAGCAGTATATCCCCTGTTTAGTGATGAAGGCTGTGTGGGGTTGATCTGCGGCGACCATCGGGATCTGATGA
Source organism: Suaeda aralocaspica (assembly GCA_016808085.1). Taxonomy (NCBI): domain Eukaryota; kingdom Viridiplantae; phylum Streptophyta; class Magnoliopsida; order Caryophyllales; family Amaranthaceae; genus Suaeda; species Suaeda aralocaspica. The sequence continues at coordinate 1,116,010 of PYUH01000656.1, read as the reverse complement.
TACCCGACATTTGCATCCATGAAGCTGAATAGAGCATGACCGACCGTTGAATCGACTAACCTGTCAATATTTGGCAGAGGATAGTCGTCTTTGGGGCAAGCTTTATTGAAATCGGTGAAGTCAACACACATGCGCCAAGTACCGTTGGGCTTTTTGACAAGCACCACGTTTGCCAACCACTCGGTGTATTGACATTCTCAAATAAAGCCCGCCTCCAACAGTTTCTTAACTTCGGCTACAGCTGCCGCAATTCTCTCGGGTCCCTGATGCCTTAGTTTCTGTTTTATTGGCTTATAATTAGGTTTAATGTTTAGCTCATGTTGCATGACCGAGGGACTGATGCCGGGCATTTCATTTGCTGAATGGGCGAACACATCTCTATATTCTTTCAGCACTTGGATGATGCTGTCCTTAGCCTCTGGGCTGAGGGTCTCACCAATGCGGACCGCCTCCTCTTTGTTTTGACCGATGACCACCTCCTCATATCCCTCTACAGGTTGAGGCCTTGGATAATGTTTATTGTTCTCGGTCAGGTATAATTCCATGCCAGAGGATGTTGGCGGCGCTGGTGATATTTTTCTTTTCTTTGTTTCGGCCGACCCTTCAGCAGTTGTTTTAAAACTATTGACATAGCATTCACGTCCAGTGCGCTGGTTGCCATACAGCTTCCTGACGGTATCGTCATCTATTTCGAACTGGAGCAGCAGTTGGTAGGTGGAGATGGCCGCCTTGATCTGGTTAAGAGTAGGCCTACCAAAGATGACGTTGTATGGCAGAGGGATGTCAACCACCACATAGTTGACCATCAAGTTGCGCCCGCGTCCCTTCTGCCCGATCCGGGTGGGCAGCTTGATCGTACCTACTGGATAGGTGGACTGCCCACCAAATCCGACGAGGGGACGTCCCAAGGGCTGGACCTCTGCCTTAGAAATGTTGAGTTTTTGAAGACAATCCAGCGTGATGATGTCCGTAGAACTACCGCTGTCGATTAGGACCCTTTTCACATTAGCATTGGCTATCTTGACCTCGACGACAAGCGGGTCATCGTGCGGTACCTGGACGGAGTGGATCGTCAAATTGTCAAAGGTCATTGTTAGGCAGGTGGGTTTGTCAGCTGACCCAACCCTCAACACCTGATGGGCGAGGGAGCTTAGGTGACCCTTTCGGGCATTGTTGCTCACCCCGCCGGAGGTGAATCCACCAGCAATGACATTGACGTCCCCAAACGTCTCATCGCTGTTTGTCTGATGGTGTTGTTGTTTTTTGTTATTTGGAGTTGTCTTAAGGTACTTGTCGATCTTTCCCTCATCGGCTACCCGATTCAGGTGCTTTTTCAGCTCCCGACAGTCGCGGGTGGTGTGTCCACACTCTTTGTGGTAATCACACCACAGACTTTTATTTCTCCTCCATTGGGAGGTTTTAACGGGGTTTGGTTTAGGAAGAGGGATGCTGTCCTTGTTGTCCATGTAAATCTCTTGTCAATTCTTGTTGAACCGAGGGTCATTGCCATCATCAGATTCCTGAGGCTTCTTACCCTTGTCTCGAGAGAAAGCTTCCATCTTCCTCTTTCCTTCCTTCCTCGATGGATGAGGGTCCATCGGGTGATTGATGTCAACTGCATTGATGTATTTTTTCGCCCGAGTCATTTCTTCGGTGAATGTGCTGACTTCATCATGAAGTAAATCGAAGCGAAAACGGCTTTGTTTGAGCCTAGACATCAATGCTGCGAATGCTACTGAATCTTCAAGGTTAGATATTTCTAATGACTCAGCGTTGAAACGCTTAATGTATTCCCCAAGGGTCTCATTCTCCCTCTGTTTGCAAGCCATAAGTTGTATGCTTGTCTTTTTGTGCCTCTTTACTACAACAAAGTGTTGGTTGAACAGCAACTCGAGGGTGGAGAAATCAGATATTACTCCTGATGGCAACTCAATGAACCAATTGAGTGCCATCCCCTTGAGGGTGATTGGGAAAAATTTGCACCAGGATGCTTCACACCCTGTCTGGACATCCATCTGAGCTTTGTAGGCGGCCATGTGATCAGAGGGATCGGTGGTGCCATTGAAATGCTCGATGGGTGGTACTTTCACTTTTTTGGGATCAACAGTGTCCATAATCTCCTTGCTGAAGGGGGTCTTGTAGGTGAGGACACCTTGATGATGGTCCCGACCCTCTTCTTCATAGTCTTCTCGAAACCGGTAAGGTTTCTCATTCGACTGGAGGCCGAGGGAGCGATGCGCCCGGCGAGGGCTACGCTCCCGGTCTCTAGTTGAATCCCTGGCAGATGGTGCTGATGGGCGCTGAGGACGGTCTTGAGGTCTGTGAGTCCGGTTAGGCCCCACAACCTCTTCCTCAGCATCCTCTCGAGCCCGACGCTTCTCATTGAGGATGGTTCGAGCGTCGGAGTTTCTGACTCGGAGGTCTTTGATGATCTCCCTCGCGTTAGTTTGTCGTCTCTGCTCCTGACGAGTCTCAATAAGTTCCCTGGCGTCCTCGACAGTCCTGGACTTTTCACGAGCCCTCTGTCCTTTTTCAGCTTCAAACTTCCACATCTCCTTCACCCAGCTCTGATCAAAGTAGCCGGGCTGTCCAGGAGCGAGGGTAGACCGACACTCATGTTGAGCTTGCTTCCCCTTGGTCCGAGACCCCTCAACATCCTGCCGAGAATGATGGGTAGGTGCTCGGCGTTGTTCAGGGACGAATGCTCGACTTCCAGAAGGTTGAGCTTGCAAGTTCTTGGCGAACTGCTGAAGACTCTCCTGGAAAGTCTGAGTCATCTGTTGCATGATGGCTGTCAGCTCAGCTCGAGTGACAACATCCTGTTGAGGGGGCTGAGCAACTTCCATGTCCTGCCCAAGGGATTGCTCCCGAGGATCATGGTTGTTGTCAACCTGGGCGTCCCCAACAGTGTGCCCCGAGGGCTGAGTGGCGTGGCGTCTAGCTGCGTTCTGTCTTCTCGAGGTAGTCATGACTTGTTTGGAGGGTCCCCTCAGACGGCGCCAATCTGTTCCTGGTAGAACTTTTGTCTGAACTGGACCTGCAAACACTTCTCGAGAACTAAATCTGACCTGCAAAACAGACAGAGGATGACTAACCCGGAGGGGGTTTTTCCCGGGAACGCCCCTCCGATGCTTAAGTCAGCAAGCTAGAAGAATCGATCCGAATTTTAGGGAATTTGTCAGAAATGGCAGGAAAAGCATACCTTCAAATGCAGAAATTGTACTATATTTATAGTACGAAAGTACAGTTGTCAGACCATTGGGATTATGACAAGTGTCATAATCTGACGTCCCTCCGAAGGGAGTGTCTATGAGGATTTTTACCCCTGTTAGGGGTAAAATAGTAATTTCCTCTGTGTTGCCCTATTAGGGGTAAAATGGTAATTTCCTTATATTGGGCCCAGGATCTGGACCTGGCGCAAACAATAGTTAATTAATAATTAAGTCATACCACATCTACAAAGACATTCAATCCAGATAAGAACATCATTGAATGAATCAAGTGGCCAATTTCTTCATTAAAACTACAGACGCGGTATAGAATTTTCACAATAGAGCGTCCTCCTCTTATATAGCCACATGCTTTCATATTAAAAGAAATACTATCTTTGCAACAACTTTCGTTTTTGCTCATGTAGCCATGAAAATATCGTCCCTATAATCTATCTTCATGTACCTGTCCACTTGACAACCCTTGCACACCTGTATCAATCCTTGTCAATGGATTATCCCAAAAATCTATAGATAAAAATCTATAATAAAAGTAAAGAAACAAACACAAAAGATGTCTAAAAAAAATTGTAAATCTCTCGAAAGGAGAATTTATCAAAAAAAAAAAAACATAACATAAAATTAGTAGAAAAGTAGGAAAACAATCAACAAAAAAAAATATGAAGATAATTTATGTTTTGACCACACTGTAAATCTCAATCCATGATAAGAGTAAAAAGAAAAGGTATTTGACATAAATTGTGTTTTGACCACCCTACATATATCTTGGTATCATTGTTAGAGGAGTGTTGTATTTAACTAAATATTTTGTTTTGGTGTCTTTTGATCATGTTTACAGGGCAGCTAATTAATGAGGTAGCTTATAAGATGACCCATCTTGAACCTTTCGATGCCATTACAAGGATTTGGGATTATGTTATCCTATTGAGTTGAAGAATGTAATTTTCTGCTAATTTCGTATATTAATAAATTTAAACGTAGCCGTTTTCCATAAAAATAAATAAGTAAAATAAAATAAAAACTAAAAAATAAAAAAAAATCCAAAAAAAAATATATATTGGCCATTATATTACAACTTACAAAAACACCTATACTTATTTATAAAAGTAACCCAACCTTTTTTTACTTCTAGACTAACATATAAGCTCCCTAACAAGTAGTTAATGGTGTGATACTGTGAATTACCATACAATTTCAAATTGATCTACCAAAATATCGCCGTATGTATCTTGTATACGGCTAGTTTAATTTATACAATTTCAAATCGATCATAAAAAAAAACTATACAAATTAAATCATATCATCAAAACGTTGAATGTAATTTAATTTATACAATTTGAAATTGATCATAAAAAACTATCCAAGTTACATCATATCATCAAAACGTTGAATGATAGTACTACCTCCGTTATTGTATTTTTTTTTAAGACTTTGCTTTTACTGTAGCTCTTTGCTAATAGTTGAAAATTGACACCAATAAATTGCAAATGAGCTACCATTTATTTGACTTTACAATTATTTTTTACTTTTTTTATTGTTTTTTTTACATAAATAATTTAATTTTTGATATTTAGATCAATTAAATGAAATAAAACCATTCCTAAGTACTCCGTAACATTATTTTATTTAGATCAATTGATGTTTTAGTCCTGATGTTCAATATTTGGCCACTTAATGTGATAATTCTATATCCGCCACTACTTAGTAGGTTGAAGTTGGATTTCTATTGTATATTTTTCATTTTCTATAGATTGTATTGCCATCTCCACATGGACCACATCCCACAAATAGTGGCAAGTCATTTATAAATTAAATCTTAAAAGATCCATAATGATAAGTATATTTATGACAAAAAAACCAAATCCCTCACACGCTATAAAATATAAATATACTATTTTAATAGAAATCACTTAGTACATATTAATTGATTAGCTCTACATAAAATTATCCATACTTTAAGTAGCTAGAATGGCATCCTTAGTCCAAAAAGCATCAATAATAGTAATTTGACTTATAGTATTGACTTCTCCATTAGCAAGAGGTTATGCAAAGGCAAAAGGAGTAAGAAGAGAACATTGCTTTGCAAAATGCATTACCCCAGTTGAAGGTTGTGCTGTTGAAATTAAAGGTTCATATAATAGTGGAAATATCTTAGTTGAAGGCAAATGTTGTAGAGCTATTCTTGCTCTTTCTCCCTATTGCTTCAATCAAATTTTCTCCACTCCTCCTTACGATACTGATTTCGGCGCTCTTCTACAAATATTTTTCCTTGATGGTGATTCTTACTAGTACATTTTGTTACTATTATCTTGTTAATTCAAAGTATTTGTTATGGTGAAATAATATTGAAAGTTTTCATATGCAAATTTTTCATAATACGAAGAATTTTAAAAGTGAGCAATTTAGGGCGAATGTTATTTGTCATGAACTAAATACTAGCATGCATGCCCTTTGCTAACATGATACTTGCCGAATTATTATTTAATATTTGTTTGTTCAAAAAATTTACACAATTTTTAGCAAGAGCACTAATTTCTTCTCCCTTCTAAGGAGATACAATACAATTAGAAATTTTGTTGAGCTCTAAAGTAGTTGCAAAAACATTTTAGGGGAATAATGTGAATACAGTTTGACTCATATGAACAAAAATAAAGCTCCTGCGGGTTGTGGGCGATACCACAAATTATAATTAATAATTACAAATGACGAATTGACGACATAGCATTTTGCTTAACCAATTTTTTGGTGAAGTGGTGATTGATATTACACTTGGTATGGAAGATTCGTGTTTAATTCCATGCAACAAGATTTGTGAAAGAAGTGGAACCTAAACTAACACCCATAATTGACCAATCATGTGGCGGTTAGCTTAAAACTGACTACCATAAGGATTAAATGATAGAGCAATATGATTGGTTAAAGTGTCCACGTCATCATGTTGACTTTTCTCTCTTTATTTATTTTCCTTATTTTGTAATTTTGGCTATTATTTTCTTAAATTTCATAATTAATTTATTTATTCTAATTTCGTTTATTAATAATAATTACTTTTAATAATTTCAAAAATTATTTTTATTAATTTAATATTAATTTATGCGACATCAGAAAAAATATATCAATTATGAAAAGTAATTCTAGAAATATAATTTTTCAATTATTAAAAGAAATCTTCTACTACTAAATTTATTATTATTAATAATAATAAAATATTATAATAAATGAAATTAAAAAATAATTTTTGGAATATAAGAAAATAATAGCCAAAAAAAAAGAGAAAAGTCAACATGACGTGGACACTTCAACCAATCAAATTGCTCCCTAATTAATTCCTTGTAGCAGTCATTTTTATGTTGACCGCCGTTGAAATTTTAATGACGGAGCATCTTACGAAGATTATCCCAAAAGGTAAACTGAGTAAAACATAAAAATAAAAAAATACTCTAAGCATTTTGCATAATTAACGTGGGATACTCAAGACGAACTAAATTACCACTTTGATGCTGGAAATAGTATTCACTCCATATTATTCAGGATTCACTGAATCACTGTTGCTTAGCTCTAAATGCATTCTATATGCATCCCCATTCCCTCTCTACCAAATTATATATCTTGAAACCAAGCTTCTGATGTAAATTTTCGTATGAGTACAAAACTTCACAAGGATAGAAACTAAATTCACGAATCTCTAAAGGCTAGGCCACCAAAACTCACAAATTTAGGTTGATTAATTAGTCATTGAATAAAGCTCAAGGCACCCTTAAAGCCACTAATCAATCTCACAAGAGTCTCAAGGAAATATCAACCAACTCAAATTTCGGTATTTTTGTTTTCTAAGTAAACAAAACAATTTTACAAACTTATGTTGAGATTATTTATAGTCATAATCATCAACAAAATCCTACCAAAACAAGCTAAAAAACACGCACAAAAACACATCTAAAATCGTCCCATATGACTCACCTATGACTCACAAGATAAGATTGCCACATCAGCACTGCATCTTGATCTCATCTTGCTAACAAACTCTAACAAACTTTATCTAATTAAGAAAATATCCTAACAAACTTCCTAATAACTTAATAAACAAGATAATAAGAAAATTACAACCAGAATTACACAAAAATTCGATCTACCAAAATCTACAAAAATCGCCCAAAAATCTCGCAATACAAGATGCTGCAAATTTGCGCAATTTTCCAAGATTTGTTTAAAATCTTCAAGAAACCTTTCAAGATTCAATCTTTTAAAAAAGAAACCTTCATGAAGTCATTTTCCATGTCATTAAGGTTGTAAATGATGATTAAGACCCACCAAGAAATGAAAGACTCAATGCCTAAAATGAGAAAAAACCCTATCATGTGAAATGGGATAAAAACTCATAGACAAAACCAACTTATTCCCCTTGTCAACCATCTTTCCTTGATCTGCGTGCCCACCTAGATATGCGTGACCATGCACACGCAAATCCCAAGCCTAGATGCACCCACCTTTTTTTTCTTCTTTTTTTCTATTTTTTTAAACGCTCCACTCAAATTTTGTAATGCCCAAACTCAACTTTTACGTCTTTCATCTTTTCTCCCCTCTCTCTTTATACTACCATTGCCATGACTATACTATGATACTATCAACACCCAAAATAAATAAATATTCTCAAACTTTTACTTAAAGAAACTCAGGACATTCATCTTTCTTTTTTCACTCATGACTTTTAATTTCGGTTTAGGATCGAAACCTGGATTAGCTCTGATACCATGTTAGTTTATGAAAAGGAGAAGGGAAGTGTAGTAGCGGAAGCATACTAATGACATTAAACTTTGAGATCAATGTACACACTACACCTAACCCAATTAAGAACTCTAAATATGCCATATATATAGGCTCATACACATACTAAACTCAGCCCCGTTCGTTCTTGATAAATTATAGGCCCTAGGCATAATGTGAAAAAGGGTCCCTTTACATAAACAATATTTTTTCTAATAAAAATATAAATTAAAGACAAAGAATATAGCATATTTTTATTTAAAACATAAGTCTCCATACACGATAATGAGTTTGCAAGATATCAAAAAAAAAAAAATCCTCCTAAAAAAAATCATAACAAGCGATTTCTTCTAGCATTTTGTGATGCCAAATCATTTATTATTAAATCAACATTGATATTTTCAAGCATATCCTTTTCGATCGATAGTGTTGCCAAAACATTCAACCTTTCCCGTGACATTGATGACCTCAAGTAGGTTTTGATCGATCAACTTCAATTTTGAAAAACTTCTTTCCGCACTTGGTACGGTCACGGGTACTGTTAATAGAACTCGATATGCAATTGATACATCTGGATAACAATATACACGTTTAACATATTTAAGAATATCAATGGCAGTCATTAATTCATTTGACAAAGTGAATTGTAACACCTTTAATTCAGAGAATAAATCATCTACATCAACATCCGACAAATTGCCATGAGAAAAGATATTGTGAAATTTTACAACATTCTTTTAACTCATTATCATCAAAAGACTTTGACTTTCTTGAATCATATAAGAAACCAAAAATATTTTCAAATGACATCAATTCCTCAAATCTGTTTTTCAAAGAAGTATTTGCCATCCCAACAACAAGAAGAAAATAATGGACTCTAAATGATTTTTCGGGTGACATATTTTCCATCTTGATCCTCATTGATCTCTCCAAAGTTCTTTTTTCTTATCATACTATGCTTTGTTGGAAATATGGGTTCAACATCCATTTCAAGTGCAACAATTTTTGCAAGAACAATACTTTATGTAAACCTTCATCTCTATATTATTCAAAATAAGAAACAACATTTTCTAAATGTTTTATTGTATCATCAATGCACATATTCTTAGTTTGCAATTTTTTTCTAACCATATTTATAGCAGAAAAAATATCATACCAAATAACCATACCAAGCAAAAACTCAAAACATCCAAGTGCATTATATAAACTCTCTGCCTCGCCTTTTGTCTTTGCATCATTATCACAAGAATCATGTAATTCCGACAATGCCAATCTTATTTGAGGACATTGAAATCTAATAGCTTTGACACTCTTAATTCGACTTTCCCAAAGAGTATTAGACAAATATTTCATTGCTAAACCGGGAACCTTGTCAAGTAAAATTTTTCGTCTTTTTGTAGATCCCTTCAAGAGTGAATATGAGCGTTGTATAACTCCAAAAAAGGAAATAGCCTTAACACAAGAATGAGCCATATCACTAAGAGTTAAATTAAGACTATAAATGACAAGCACATGCCATATATAATGCTATGGGATTAATTTCAAGAAATCTCTTTTGAACACCTTCATGTTTGCCTTTCATATTGGAACCATTATAATATCCTTGCCCTCTAACATTATCAACATTAAGATCAAGGGCATGTAACACATCTAGCAGCTCATTAAATAGTCACAAACCTGATGTATCATCAACTTATAAAAATTCAAAAAAAAAAAAAATAACTCAACACTTTTTATTTTATTGTTTGACATATTTACGCATCGAATTATAAGAGTCATTTGTTCTTGATGGCTCACATCAGGAGTACTATTAAGAATTATAGTAAAGTATTTTGACTCCTTGATATTAATAATAGACTTTTTGACACTTTGGGACAAAAGAGAAATGAATTCGTTTTGAATTTTATGTCTAAGATAATGATAATGAATTTCTTTGTCTTGAATGCGTTTCACGTGATCTTGCATTATTAAATCAAATTCCGCAATAATTTCAATCAATCCAAGGAAATTGCCATTGCTATCTTAATATAATTTTTCATTTGTACCTCTAAATGCAAGATTTTTCTTAGCAAGACATTTCACAACCGAAAATATCCTGCGTAGAAGTTGTCTCCAACGCTCCTTTTCTTTTGTAATTTGTTCTTGCAAGTTCTTATCAATTGTTTCATTTTTTAGCCAATCTTATTCTCAATTCATTCCAAGTGTTCATGCTAGTCATATGCTCAACACTATTTTTGTGTTGCTTGAGTCTTTGACTTAAATAATGTTTCCAATCACTTAAACCATCATTTGCTAGCAAACTTATATTGCTAGAAGATTTAAACAGTTTACAACAGAAATAATATACTTTATCATTAACTTTGCAATAAATTAACCATTTTCGATCACTAATCTCACCATTGCTTAAGTTTCTGGAATAATAAGAATATGAAAAGTGCCTAAAATTTTTGTCCAAAGGAAAAACAAGATTTTCATCTTTAACAGGAGGCCCGTTTTCAACTAAAATATCCTTTGATTTGTTATCAAGTTTATCCCAATTTCTTGGATCATAATTATCAATATAAGCGATTTCTTCTTCTATATCAACAACAAGATATGGCTGATCAATATTATCAGTCTCGTCATTAAAGTAGTTTGATCAATATTCTCAATATTGTCATTAGTCTGATAAATTTTATCATCATTAAACCCATCAAAGTCATCTTTCTCATCAGTCTCATGATCAATATTTTCATTTGATTGATCAATATTGTCATTTGGCTGATCAATATTATCAGTCGTTTGTTCAATATTGTCATTAGTCTGATCAGTATTGTCATTATTGGGCTGAGTTATACTTTTAAAGACATATTTATCAAGAGCTCCACGTTGAGATATAGCTATTTCCTCATTCTGTTTTCTTTTTTTTCATTTTTGACTACCAGATAAATGTTTTCTAGGCGACATACTATATATGAAATAAGGTCAAGAGCAAGATTAAGAACAATAGCACCTGTACAAAATTGTAGAATATACATTGTAGAAGAAAAATTTTCGAATCTGAAATTCTAAATTGACCATATGTTATTGCAAGCAATCTCAAATTTCCACAACTCCAAAATACCTAATTCAGTTGATCAATAACCTGTAACAAGAGTATAAATTCAGCAGTCAATTAATTAAAACATGATAAATTGATTTTATAAAAACAAAGAATGGAGTTGGTGAATAACCTTTATTTGATCGGCCTTTAGAGATTGATACCAAATCATTCATGCCTAGAAATTCATCAGAAATAACCAATACTAAGAAGATGGAAATCGAATAATTTTTGATTGATAATGACGATGAACAATTTTTGCTGCAATTTCTTGTGTAGAAAATTATAACCGTTGTCATGATATTATTTTGCCAAAAAATAAAGGATTGAACTTTGATATAATTGAAGAGTAGATGAAGTAGTGAATTTGGATTTTTTTGTAATCGGAAAGTTGTTTTGCTGGGAAATAGGAGAAGAAGATGAAGAGGTTAGAAGCTTTGGTAAGTGTACGTACTAATTGACACATTGACAGCTAATTAATTATTGGAAATAAAGCAAATTGCCAAAAGTAAACAGTAAACCGATTTATTTTGAAAAGGTACAATAAAAGCCAAAATCTTGGGCCCCTTTATAATAAGTCAACAATACAATTAAAGCCCAATTATAGTAGAATATTGTACTGATTTTTTTTAATCTTGGGTCCCTTTTGGCGTGGGCCCTGGGCGGTCTTACTTCCAGTCTACCCTCAGGGGCGGGCGTGACTAAACTAACTAACTTCATTTCTAAATTTAGGTAATCACTATTCACAGACCCACGTATGCTACTCCACTAACCCACAAACATATTTTTGATCAAATACATGCAACAAACAAAAACTACTAATGAACCTAAAGAATAAACGTAAAAGTGTAAAACTAGGAACTACAATGACTTGCTCCAGCTCTAGCTTGTTGACTTTGAAGCATAACACCAACAAAAATAGGAAGTCAACGTTTTGTAAAAAAAAAAAGAATCAACGAGTGAAGCTAAGACTTGAGGTGTACAGAGAAATAGTACCTAAATTTGCCCTTGAGAGCCACCGGAAATAAGGCCAACAACTGATCAAATATCGAAGAAATTTTGACAGAAAAGTAGGTGCGGTTCCGGTTTCATAGGATTCATTGATTTTTTTCCCTAATAAATGAGACTTAGCAACTGTTTGGGCCAGGTCCAGATCCTGGACCCAATATAAGGAAATTACCATTTTACCCCTAACAGGGCAACACAGAGGAAATTACTATTTTACCCCTAACAGGGGCAAAAGACCCTCACAGACACTCCCTTCGGAGGGATGTCAGATTATGACACTTGTCGTAATCCCAATGGTCTGACAACTGTACTTTCGTACTATAAATATAGTACAATTTCCGCAGTTGAAGGTACGCTTTTCCTGCCATTTCTGACAAATTCCCTAAAATTTGGATCGATTCTTCCAGCTTACTGACTTAAGCATCGGAGGGGTGTTCCCGGGAAAAACCCCCCGGGTTAGTCATCCTCTGTCTGTTTTGCAGGTCAGACTCGGTTTTCGAGAAACGTTCGCAGGTCAAGTTCAGACAAAAGTTCTACCAGGAACAGATTGGCGCCGTCTGAGGGGACCCTCCAAACAAGTCATGACTACCTCGAGAAGACAGAATGCAGCTAGACTCCACGGCACTCAGCCCTCGGGGCACACTGTTGGGGACGCCCAGGTTGACAACAACCATGATCCTCGGGAGCAATCCCTTGGGCAGGACATGGAAGTTGCTCAGCCCCCTCAGCAGGATGTTGTCACTCGAGCTGAGCTGGCAGCCATCATGCAACGGATGACTCAGACTTTCCAGGAGAGTCTTCAGCAGTTCGCCAAGAATTTGCAAGCTCAGCCTTCTAGAAGTCGAGCATTCATCCCTGAACAACGCCGAGCACCTACCCATCACTCTCGGCAGGATGTAGAGGGGTCTCGGACCAAGGGGAAGCAAGCTCAACATGAGCGTCGGTCTACCCTCGCCCTTGGGCAGCCTGGCTACTCTGACCAGAGCTGGGTGAAAGAGATGAGGAAGTTTGAAGCTGAAAAGGGGCAGAGGGCTCGTGATAAATCCAAGACTATCGAGGACGCCAGGGAACTTATTAAGGCTCGTCAGGAGCATAGACGTCAAACTGACGCGAGGGAGATCATCAAATACCTCCGGGTCAGAAACTCCGACGCTCGAACCATCCTCAATGAGAAGCGTCGAGCTCGAGAGGATGCTGAGGAAGAGGTTGTGGGGCCTAACCGGACTCACAGACCTCAAGACCATCCTCAACGCCTATCAGAGCCATCTGCCAGGGATTCAACTAGAGACCGAGAGCGTAGCCCTCGCCGGGCGCATCGCTCCTTCGGCCTCTAGTCGAATAAGAAGCCTTACCAGTTTCAAGAGGACTTTGAAGAAGAGGGTCGTGACCGTCATCAAGGTGTCCTCAACTACAAGACCCCCCTTCAGCAAGGAGATTATGGACACTATTGACCCCAAAAAAGTGAAAGTACCACCCGTCGAGCATTTTAATGGCACCACCGATCCCTCTGATCACATGGCAGCCTATAAAGCTCAGATGGCCGTCCAGACAGGGTGTGAAGCATCCTGGTGCAAATTCTTCCCAACCACCCTCAAGGGGATGGCACTCAACTGGTTCATTGAGTTGCCATCAGGAGTAATATCTGATTTTTCCACCCTCGAGTTGCTGTTCAACCAACACTTTGTTGCAGCAAAGAGGCACAAAAAGACAAGGATACAACTTATGGCTTGCAAACAGAGGGAGAATGAGACCCTCGGTGAATACATTAAACGCTTCAACGCTGAGTTGTTAGAGATATCTAACCTTGAAGACTCGGTAGCATTCGCAGCATTGATGTCAGGGCTCAAACGAAGCCGTTTTCGCTTTGATTTACTTCATGACGAAGTCAGCACATTCATCGAAGCAATGACTCGGGCAAAAAGATATATCAATGCAGCTGACATCAATCACCCGATGGACCCTTATCCCTCGAGGAAAGAAGGAAAGAGGAAGATGGAGGTTTTCTCTCGAGACAAGGGTAAGAAGCCTCGGGAATCTGATGATGGCAATGACCCTCAGTTCAACAAGAATCGACAGGAGATTTACATGGATATCAAGGACAACATTCCTCTTCCGAAACCAAACCTTGTCAAAACATCCCAATGGAGGAGGAATAAAAGTTTGTGGTGTGATTACCACAAAGAGTGTGGACACACCACCCGCGACTGTTGGGAGCTGAAAAAACACCTGAATAAGGTAGCCGACGAAGGAAAGATCGACAAGTACCTCAAGACAGCTCCAAATAACAATAAACAACAACACCATCAGACAAACAATGATGAGACGCTCGGGGACGTCAATGTCATTGCTGGTGGATTCGCCTCCGGCGGGGTGAGCAACAATGCCCGAAAGGGTCACCTAAGCTCCCTCGCCCATTAGGTGTTAAGGGTTGGGTCACCTGACAAACCCACCTGCCCAACAATGACTTTTGACAATTCTACGATCAACTCCGTCCAGGTACCGCACGATGACCCGCTTGTCATCGAGGTCAAGATAGCCAATGCTAATGTCAAAAGGGTCCTGATTGACAGCGGTAGTTCTGCGGACATCATCACGCTGGATTGTCTTCAAAAACTCAACATTTCTAGGGCAGAGGTCCAGCCCTTGGGACGTCCCCTCGTCGGATTCGGTGGGCAGTCCACCTATCCAGTAGGTGCTATCAAGTTGCCCACCCTGATCGGGCAGAAGGGACGCGGGCGCAACCTGATGGTCAACTATGTGGTAGTTGACATCCCTCTGCCATACAACATCATCTTTGGTAGGCCTACTCTTAACCAGATCAAGGCGGCCATCTCCACCTACCAACTGCTGCTCCAATTCGAAACGGATGACGGTACCGTCGGGAAGCTGTATGGCAACCAGCGCACTGGACGCGAATGCTATGTCAATAGCTTTAAAACAACTGCTGAAGGGTCGGCCGAAACAAAGAAAAGAAAGATATCACCAGCGCCGCCAACATCCTCTGGCATGGAATTGTACCTGACTGAGAACAATAAACATTATCCAAGGCCTCAACCTATAGAAGGATATGAGGAGGTGGTCATCGGTCAAAACAAAGAGGAGGTGGTCCGCATTGGTGAGATCCTCAATCCAGAGGCTAAGGACAGCATTATCCAAGTGCTGAAAGAATACAGATATGTGTTCGCCTATTCAGCAAATGAAATGCCAGGCATCAGTTCCTCGGTCATGCAACATGAACTTAATATTAAACCTGAGTATAAGCCAATAAAACAGAAACTAAGGCATTAGGGACCCGAGAGGATTGCGGCAGATGCAGCCGAAGTTAAGAAATTGTTGGAGGCAGGCTTTATCCGAGAATGTTAATACACCGAGTGTGTGTTGATTTTACCGATCTCAATAAAGCTATCCCCAAAGACGACTATCCTCTGCCAAAAATTGACAGGTTAGTCAATTCAACGGCCGGCCATGCCCTATTCAGCTTCATGGACGCAAATGCCGGGTATCATCAGATCCTGATGGCTGCAGCAGATCAACCCCACACAGCCTTCATCACTAACCAGGGGGTATATAGCTACCAAGTCATGCCCTTCGGACTCAAAAATGCTGGGGCAACTTACCAACGGTTAGTGAACAAGATCTTTGAAAAACAAATCGGGAGGAATGTTGAGGTATATGTCGACGATATGATCGTCAAGAGCAAACAAGCAGTAAACCATGTCGAGGATCTGAAGGAAACTATGCAAACACTGAGGCACTATCACATGAAACTTAACCCGAAGAAGTGCGTCTTTGGGGTCAAAGGGGGAAAGTGCCTTGGGTTTCTAGTGGACGAAAGGGGAATAAAGGCTAATCCAGACAAAATACAAGCTATATTGAACATGCAATCCCCTCGGACTGTGAAAGAGGTACAAAGATTAACGGGTTGCATAGCAGCTCTCGGGAGGTTCTTGTCCAGGTCAGCAGATAAGAGCCTAACGTTCTTCAGAACTTTGAAAAGAAAGACATTTGAGTGGGATGCCGAAGCTGAAGAGGCATTCCAGCAGCTCAAACAACATCTTACTACTATCCCCAAACTAGTCTCACCCTTGCCGGGAGAGACTTTGTTCATTTATATGGTAGTCTCGGAGCATGCACTAAGTGTTGTTCTGATGGCCGAGAGGGAGAAGGTTCAGCATCCGGTGTACCTCATGCATTCAGAGGGGCTGAATCAAGGTACCCTCAGATCACTAAAGCCATACTTCCAAGCCCATCAGATTAAAGTCCTAACCAGACAGCCCATTCAGAAAATGCTCGAGGGGAAAAATCATTCAAATAGAATGACCGAGTGGAGGAATAAACTGTCAGACTTTGGCCTACAATATGAGCCACGAAGATCCATCAAAGCTCAGGCCTTAGTCGACTTCATAGTAGAGTGCACCAACCGACCAACCTCCCCCGACGACTCCCAGCCATGGGAGCTATTTGTGGATGGATCTGCCACTCGGACAGGGTGTGGGGCAGGAATATTAATCATGACAGATAAAGGCGATTGGTTGGAGTATGCGGTGAAGTTTGACTTTACGGCATCTAATAATGAAGCCGAGTACGAGGCCCTGCTCTTCGGTCTTCAGATGTGTCAGGCAGCGAGGGCTCACTCGGTCATTGCTAATTCGGACTCTCAGCTAATAGTTGGGCAGATCAAGGGAGAATTTGAGGCCAAGGAAGATGGAATGAAGATGTAGCTCCAGAAAGTTCAGGGTGTAAGCCAAAAAAATGAGAAAATTTGAAATACGCCACATCCCTCGGTCTGAGAACCAACAGGCCGATGCCTTAGCCAGGATCGCTAGCTCAGCCGAGTGGATGGCTCCTCGGGCAATCAGCTGGGAAGTCTTAAGAGAGCCAAGCATCAATGAACCAAATGCTATACACATTTTAGATCGAGGAGACAATTGGCAGCAACCCCTGATCGACTATTTGGCTAAGGGCAAGCTTCCCGATGACACGCGGGATGCTGAGAGGGCCAAAGAATCCTCCAAATGGTTCCTCCTCCACGTCGGCCACTTATACAAGAAGTCATTCACCCATCCCTTGTTAAAATGTATAACTCCCGAAGAGGGTGATTATGTGCTAAGAGAGATACATCAAGGGGCGTGCGGTGCTCATCAGGGCGCAAGAACCATTGCGGGGAAGGCCCTCAGATCGGGGTACTATTAGCCCACGCTCAAACAGGATGCCACCACCCTCGTACAAAAATGCAAATAGTGCCAATTCTACTCTGACATTCCAAGAAGGCCAGCTCAAGACCTCACTGCCATACTACCAACACTGCCCTTTGATCGATGGGGGATGGACCTCCT
The DNA here is from genome assembly GCA_016808085.1 of Suaeda aralocaspica. Taxonomy (NCBI): domain Eukaryota; kingdom Viridiplantae; phylum Streptophyta; class Magnoliopsida; order Caryophyllales; family Amaranthaceae; genus Suaeda; species Suaeda aralocaspica. The sequence goes on along the minus strand of PYUH01000656.1, from coordinate 1,098,593 downwards.
CGGCCCTTTTCCCCCAGCCTCGGGACAAAGGAAGTTCCTGATAGAGGTGGTTGATTACTTCACAAAATAAATTGAGGCTGAGCCATTAGCCACAGTCAGTGACAAACAAGTCAAGAGCTTCATTTGGAAGAACATAATCACAAGATTCGGTGTCCCGAGGACTCTCCTGCCTGATAACGGTCGGCAATTTGACAGTAAGCCAACCAAGGAATATTGCTCCAGGTTTGGCATACAAACAAGGTTCTTAGCCGTCGGGCGTCCTCAGACCAATGGCCAAGCGGAGGCTGCTAACAAAGTCATAGTCAATGGCATTAAAAAAACAACTGGAAGGTGCCAAAGGGTCCTGGGTTGATGAACTTCCAGGAATTCTATGGTCCACTCGAACAACTGTAAAAGAGGCTACAGGACATAGTCGTTTCAACTTAGTGTATGGCAGTGAAGCAGTTCTCCCAGTAGAGGTGGGCATTCCCTCAGCTCGAATCACTTTCTACGATTATGACAAAAATGAGGCACAAAAGGCAGTCGACCTCGACCTACTACCTGAGACTCGGGGAAACACCTTGTTGAAGTCCATTGTGTATAAACAAAAGATCACACGGTACTTCAATAAGAGAGTTCTCCCTCGAGAAATTAAGTTAGGTGATTGGGTGCTGAGGAAGTTTGAGACTACTGGCCGACCGACGATGGGTAAGCTTCAGCCAAATTGGGAAGGACCCTACAAAGTAAGAGAGGTGGTCAGACCAGGCACCTTCAGGCTGGAGGATGAGGAGGGAAATATAGTCCCTCGGCCATGGAACGCTGACAACCTTAGAAAGTTCTATGTATAGCAGTTTACATTGTTTAATTGTTGGGGCAAGGAGATTTAGTCCTCTTTCAATTGTAAAGATAACAACTAATCAATGTAACTTGTATTGCAACAAAAACTGAATATAATCGCATGTGTCCATCGAGACAATAGATTATCAGTTCTTATACTTTGAATATAATCGCATGTGCCCCTCGAGGCAATAAATTATTGTTTCTCATTTTATAATCGCATGTGTCCCTCGGGACAATAGATTAATAACTCATATTTCGTTGCTCATGTCCCTAGAGATAATAAATTAGGGGGCGGTATCAGACCTACCTCGGGATAAGCACCTGTCTGAAACAAAATTCACTAAGTGTTTGTATAAAAATAATCAAGAAGACAAAGAAGACGAGGAGACAAACTCAGAATGAAACAAAAAGTATTTTATTAATCAGTATCATTCACTACAAAAGTTTCATTACATCACAAAAACAAGTTTCATTACAAGAGTTGGTAAAAATACAAAGAGGCCAGGCTACTCAGGACTAGACTCCTCTGGCTGCCCTTTGTCATTGCCGCCTTTACGGCGCAACTCAGCAGTCCTAGCTGGATCCTCACTGGAAGAGGATCCAGAAGAGTCTTGGACCTCGGTCTCTCCTGTGGCTGGCTCCACAGTCTCATCGTCCTTCTTTGATGGAGTGAACTCAGCATCAAGCTCAGTGTCCATCATGGCATTCTCATCATCTTCCTGCATCTTCGTGTAGGCCTTCTGGACGTGGCGCCAGAGGTTGACGTCCTCCTTTTCCATGATTTGGCCGATTCTGCGTATTGCATCAGCCTCACCATGATCGCAGGAAGCAAGCCCCATAGTAGCAGCAAAGTCAGCACCGGCAGGAGAGTTCTTCCACTCTTCAACATGTGCTGCCGCATTCTTGTTCAGCAGCTCGGTCTTCTTTGCCAGAGTGGCCTCCACTGATGCATTCATGGAGCGGACCTTTTTCAGCCTCTTCTTTAGGCTTGAAATTTTCTCCTCCTGATCCTTAAGGGAAGCAGCCGATGAAGATAAGTCATCTTGCATTTCTACGAGCTGCTCCTCGGCCTTTTTCTTCTGTTTTATGGCCTCGTCCCTTTGCTGCTCAGTAGCCTTCAACTGGTCCTTCAGCCTCTGGATGTTAGTGGACATCATATGCTTGAACTGTTGAGCCATCACGCTCATTCGCACCGAGACCTGTTTCATCAGCTGTTAGCATATGATAAACAACATATAAGAATGGACAAACACTAATTAAACTTACATCCATCCAAGAAGAAACCAGGTCTTCTACTTGGTCAACCCCTCGGGCCTTGATAGCCTCCTCATCCTTGGTGGTGACCAACTCTTCCAACGACTTTCTAGCCCGAGTCCTCCTCTCTCGGGCAGATAATTCAGTGAACACCTTGTCCGACCCCGCTGGGGGAGGACGTCGGTGAAGGACAGAGTCCTCGAGATAGGCGGTTTCTAGATCCTTTGGATCAGACACCCCCAATATCTCGAGCCTCTCAGGTTTTTTTCCCTCAGGAACAGACTTCTCAGACGTGTGAGAAGCCCCTATCTCCTCATTTTCTTTCTGTTGACTCATGAATTGAGAGTAAAGTTTTGATGATGACTAACACAAACAAGCTTAACTAATATATACTTNGAAGGGTCGGCCGAAACAAAGAAAAGAAAGATATCACCAGCGCCGCCAACATCCTCTGGCATGGAATTGTACCTGACTGAGAACAATAAACATTATCCAAGGCCTCAACCTATAGAAGGATATGAGGAGGTGGTCATCGGTCAAAACAAAGAGGAGGTGGTCCGCATTGGTGAGATCCTCAATCCAGAGGCTAAGGACAGCATTATCCAAGTGCTGAAAGAATACAGATATGTGTTCGCCTATTCAGCAAATGAAATGCCAGGCATCAGTTCCTCGGTCATGCAACATGAACTTAATATTAAACCTGAGTATAAGCCAATAAAACAGAAACTAAGGCATTAGGGACCCGAGAGGATTGCGGCAGATGCAGCCGAAGTTAAGAAATTGTTGGAGGCAGGCTTTATCCGAGAATGTTAATACACCGAGTGTGTGTTGATTTTACCGATCTCAATAAAGCTATCCCCAAAGACGACTATCCTCTGCCAAAAATTGACAGGTTAGTCAATTCAACGGCCGGCCATGCCCTATTCAGCTTCATGGACGCAAATGCCGGGTATCATCAGATCCTGATGGCTGCAGCAGATCAACCCCACACAGCCTTCATCACTAACCAGGGGGTATATAGCTACCAAGTCATGCCCTTCGGACTCAAAAATGCTGGGGCAACTTACCAACGGTTAGTGAACAAGATCTTTGAAAAACAAATCGGGNACAAATAAAGCGGTTAAATTAGTCAAGTCAAAAGACCTATTCTCGTGGTCTACATACTTGGGATAGTGGAAGAAANTGAGGTATATGTCGACGATATGATCGTCAAGAGCAAACAAGCAGTAAACCATGTCGAGGATCTGAAGGAAACTATGCAAACACTGAGGCACTATCACATGAAACTTAACCCGAAGAAGTGCGTCTTTGGGGTCAAAGGGGGAAAGTGCCTTGGGTTTCTAGTGGACGAAAGGGGAATAAAGGCTAATCCAGACAAAATACAAGCTATATTGAACATGCAATCCCCTCGGACTGTGAAAGAGGTACAAAGATTAACGGGTTGCATAGCAGCTCTCGGGAGGTTCTTGTCCAGGTCAGCAGATAAGAGCCTAACGTTCTTCAGAACTTTGAAAAGAAAGACATTTGAGTGGGATGCCGAAGCTGAAGAGGCATTCCAGCAGCTCAAACAACATCTTACTACTATCCCCAAACTAGTCTCACCCTTGCCGGGAGAGACTTTGTTCATTTATATGGTAGTCTCGGAGCATGCACTAAGTGTTGTTCTGATGGCCGAGAGGGAGAAGGTTCAGCATCCGGTGTACCTCATGCATTCAGAGGGGCTGAATCAAGGTACCCTCAGATCACTAAAGCCATACTTCCAAGCCCATCAGATTAAAGTCCTAACCAGACAGCCCATTCAGAAAATGCTCGAGGGGAAAAATCATTCAAATAGAATGACCGAGTGGAGGAATAAACTGTCAGACTTTGGCCTACAATATGAGCCACGAAGATCCATCAAAGCTCAGGCCTTAGTCGACTTCATAGTAGAGTGCACCAACCGACCAACCTCCCCCGACGACTCCCAGCCATGGGAGCTATTTGTGGATGGATCTGCCACTCGGACAGGGTGTGGGGCAGGAATATTAATCATGACAGATAAAGGCGATTGGTTGGAGTATGCGGTGAAGTTTGACTTTACGGCATCTAATAATGAAGCCGAGTACGAGGCCCTGCTCTTCGGTCTTCAGATGTGTCAGGCAGCGAGGGCTCACTCGGTCATTGCTAATTCGGACTCTCAGCTAATAGTTGGGCAGATCAAGGGAGAATTTGAGGCCAAGGAAGATGGAATGAAGATGTAGCTCCAGAAAGTTCAGGGTGTAAGCCAAAAAAATGAGAAAATTTGAAATACGCCACATCCCTCGGTCTGAGAACCAACAGGCCGATGCCTTAGCCAGGATCGCTAGCTCAGCCGAGTGGATGGCTCCTCGGGCAATCAGCTGGGAAGTCTTAAGAGAGCCAAGCATCAATGAACCAAATGCTATACACATTTTAGATCGAGGAGACAATTGGCAGCAACCCCTGATCGACTATTTGGCTAAGGGCAAGCTTCCCGATGACACGCGGGATGCTGAGAGGGCCAAAGAATCCTCCAAATGGTTCCTCCTCCACGTCGGCCACTTATACAAGAAGTCATTCACCCATCCCTTGTTAAAATGTATAACTCCCGAAGAGGGTGATTATGTGCTAAGAGAGATACATCAAGGGGCGTGCGGTGCTCATCAGGGCGCAAGAACCATTGCGGGGAAGGCCCTCAGATCGGGGTACTATTAGCCCACGCTCAAACAGGATGCCACCACCCTCGTACAAAAATGCAAATAGTGCCAATTCTACTCTGACATTCCAAGAAGGCCAGCTCAAGACCTCACTGCCATACTACCAACACTGCCCTTTGATCGATGGGGGATGGACCTCCTCGGCCCTTTTCCCCCAGCCTCGGGACAAAGGAAGTTCCTGATAGAGGTGGTTGATTACTTCACAAAATAAATTGAGGCTGAGCCATTAGCCACAGTCAGTGACAAACAAGTCAAGAGCTTCATTTGGAAGAACATAATCACAAGATTCGGTGTCCCGAGGACTCTCCTGCCTGATAACGGTCGGCAATTTGACAGTAAGCCAACCAAGGAATATTGCTCCAGGTTTGGCATACAAACAAGGTTCTTAGCCGTCGGGCGTCCTCAGACCAATGGCCAAGCGGAGGCTGCTAACAAAGTCATAGTCAATGGCATTAAAAAAACAACTGGAAGGTGCCAAAGGGTCCTGGGTTGATGAACTTCCAGGAATTCTATGGTCCACTCGAACAACTGTAAAAGAGGCTACAGGACATAGTCGTTTCAACTTAGTGTATGGCAGTGAAGCAGTTCTCCCAGTAGAGGTGGGCATTCCCTCAGCTCGAATCACTTTCTACGATTATGACAAAAATGAGGCACAAAAGGCAGTCGACCTCGACCTACTACCTGAGACTCGGGGAAACACCTTGTTGAAGTCCATTGTGTATAAACAAAAGATCACACGGTACTTCAATAAGAGAGTTCTCCCTCGAGAAATTAAGTTAGGTGATTGGGTGCTGAGGAAGTTTGAGACTACTGGCCGACCGACGATGGGTAAGCTTCAGCCAAATTGGGAAGGACCCTACAAAGTAAGAGAGGTGGTCAGACCAGGCACCTTCAGGCTGGAGGATGAGGAGGGAAATATAGTCCCTCGGCCATGGAACGCTGACAACCTTAGAAAGTTCTATGTATAGCAGTTTACATTGTTTAATTGTTGGGGCAAGGAGATTTAGTCCTCTTTCAATTGTAAAGATAACAACTAATCAATGTAACTTGTATTGCAACAAAAACTGAATATAATCGCATGTGTCCATCGAGACAATAGATTATCAGTTCTTATACTTTGAATATAATCGCATGTGCCCCTCGAGGCAATAAATTATTGTTTCTCATTTTATAATCGCATGTGTCCCTCGGGACAATAGATTAATAACTCATATTTCGTTGCTCATGTCCCTAGAGATAATAAATTAGGGGGCGGTATCAGACCTACCTCGGGATAAGCACCTGTCTGAAACAAAATTCACTAAGTGTTTGTATAAAAATAATCAAGAAGACAAAGAAGACGAGGAGACAAACTCAGAATGAAACAAAAAGTATTTTATTAATCAGTATCATTCACTACAAAAGTTTCATTACATCACAAAAACAAGTTTCATTACAAGAGTTGGTAAAAATACAAAGAGGCCAGGCTACTCAGGACTAGACTCCTCTGGCTGCCCTTTGTCATTGCCGCCTTTACGGCGCAACTCAGCAGTCCTAGCTGGATCCTCACTGGAAGAGGATCCAGAAGAGTCTTGGACCTCGGTCTCTCCTGTGGCTGGCTCCACAGTCTCATCGTCCTTCTTTGATGGAGTGAACTCAGCATCAAGCTCAGTGTCCATCATGGCATTCTCATCATCTTCCTGCATCTTCGTGTAGGCCTTCTGGACGTGGCGCCAGAGGTTGACGTCCTCCTTTTCCATGATTTGGCCGATTCTGCGTATTGCATCAGCCTCACCATGATCGCAGGAAGCAAGCCCCATAGTAGCAGCAAAGTCAGCACCGGCAGGAGAGTTCTTCCACTCTTCAACATGTGCTGCCGCATTCTTGTTCAGCAGCTCGGTCTTCTTTGCCAGAGTGGCCTCCACTGATGCATTCATGGAGCGGACCTTTTTCAGCCTCTTCTTTAGGCTTGAAATTTTCTCCTCCTGATCCTTAAGGGAAGCAGCCGATGAAGATAAGTCATCTTGCATTTCTACGAGCTGCTCCTCGGCCTTTTTCTTCTGTTTTATGGCCTCGTCCCTTTGCTGCTCAGTAGCCTTCAACTGGTCCTTCAGCCTCTGGATGTTAGTGGACATCATATGCTTGAACTGTTGAGCCATCACGCTCATTCGCACCGAGACCTGTTTCATCAGCTGTTAGCATATGATAAACAACATATAAGAATGGACAAACACTAATTAAACTTACATCCATCCAAGAAGAAACCAGGTCTTCTACTTGGTCAACCCCTCGGGCCTTGATAGCCTCCTCATCCTTGGTGGTGACCAACTCTTCCAACGACTTTCTAGCCCGAGTCCTCCTCTCTCGGGCAGATAATTCAGTGAACACCTTGTCCGACCCCGCTGGGGGAGGACGTCGGTGAAGGACAGAGTCCTCGAGATAGGCGGTTTCTAGATCCTTTGGATCAGACACCCCCAAAATCTCGAGCCTCTCAGGTTTTTTTCCCTCAGGAACAGACTTCTCAGACGTGTGAGAAGCCCCTATCTCCTCATTTTCTTTCTGTTGACTCATGAATTGAGAGTAAAGTTTTGATGATGACTAACACAAACAAGCTTAACTAATATATACTTTGAGTTCCTATGAGATTTCACAGGTTGAAAGTGTAAGGAACTTGGAGAAATATTGAAGGAACGTAACAAGCTAAACAACCAAGTTCATGGAGAAGTTCCTAGGCAGAATATTGCAAAGGAACACAGAAGAAAGAAATTAAGTTCCTTGGTAACACAGTTATGTAGGAACAAGCTGCGAGAATAGATCTGTTCCTACAGGAACAGGCGAACAAAGTCAAGACATCCACATGAAGTGTCTTGGTAAAGAGAAGAGAATTTCCAAGAAGATTATAAGCATAATCTTCTAGGAACTTAGTAATTACATTGGAGTCTCAAATCAGATTGGAACATCAAACCTAAAAGCAAGTTACGAATCTATCCTACGAAGTGGTCTAGGTTAATTTATTGGGCTGATTTTGCTGAAGAATAAAAACGGCATCTGAGCTCGGGTTTTACACTCGTCCAAAGAAATGTTGTTACCCAGCATCTCTAGATTGGATGGATAAATGTCAATGGGTCATGGACAAATAAAGACGGTAAATTTTAAATTAGTCCACAGTCCAAAAGACATATTCTCAGTGGTCGAAATAACTTGGGATAGTGGAAGACAGAAAGAAATCATGAGTATGGGATGAGCAAAAAAAAGTTTGTTGAAGACTCGAAGATTACAAGCCAGAACACATTCTATAATTAATCAAAGAAATTCACGAAGAAAGCAAGAACGAGGATCGAAGAGAGAACATCAGAAGAACACCTTGATGTATTTAACGAGTAAATCTGTTTTGATATGTGTTTTCCAGTCCAGTTTTTTAAAAGGTTTTTCAATTGTATCGCCGTAGTTGCGTTGTAATTAGTGGAGAAACAAAGAGAATATGTCTGACGAGAATATAAAGAGTGAGAATTGAAATCAAGTTCCTAGGAACTGACGAGGGAAATTAGAGAATGTTCTGTGTAATAGCTTACCGGCCTTAATAGAATCGTGGAGTTTTCTTCCTTAGGGACAAGGGGAAGAGTTTTTCTCACTAAATAATCACTGGACTCTTTACATTAGTTTAAATTTGTTACATTCCGCATACCAAGACAACACACAATTCACACCCCCCTCTATGCCAGGGTTCCTATAGGACCACAGTTGGTAAATCAGAGAGGAATCGGGAATTCAAGCAACCTTGAAGAGGCGATCCTGCAGATGAACCTCACGCGACGTGAGGCAGGTTACTGCACTCAAAAGACCCCCCATCTTTTTGGATGGGGGAACGTTTTATATTATTGAAGAATAGAATGGAGATTTTCATCACGAGGCTTGAAAATTACAGGTTTGGCGAGGGCCGTTGAGTGGTAAGGTGACTATGGCGCCTTAGGTAACACAACCACCCGATGATAATTGAAGCATGTTCATAGTTCATTGCTGAATTGACCAAGAAGATTGTGAGCTACATGGACCTCCTGCCGGCTCTAAATTGTTAATGTGGTCTTGGCCTGCCTGAACACAACCGTCCTGTCATGGGGTTTTGCACAAGCTCTGCCTCTAAACCAATGGGCTATTGCTTAAAGTCAGCTACCTGCATGGCACGGACCACTGAAGTAACCGATTCACTTGCTTTGTTATGTCTAAATAGGACCGTTTTTGAAATGTTAATGTTTCTCGCGACGTAGGACTTAAGATATGCTTACTGTTTTTAACCTCACCAAATGCGTTTTTCTTGGACCCGCTATACCCACCTGATGAGCAGGTAGCAACTGCAGTCTGCGGAGTTCCCCCCGAGACAGCTGGAGCGCCCAGAGCCAAGTCCCGGCACTCATGGCCCCCGGCTTCCGCAAAGTCCACCCTCGACACTTGTGGTCCCTACTGGCCCATGAGAATGGCACTTTGAGGACCTGGAGACAGTTCGCAGCCACGGGGGGCCTTGGAAAGTGACCTTGAAGCCAGAGAGACGCTGCGAGGCGGGTGTGGGGTTCCGCAGAATTCAACGGGGGGTTCAACTAAGATCGAGTCCTAGAGGAACGGGCACGAAATTCATAGTAGACAAAGGGAAGTGTGTGATAAGGTGTGGATCAAGATCATTACAAAGACTGTCATAGGGGTCTGCGAAATGGGGAAGTCCA
>PYUH01000656.1:1042711-1088504 GCA_016808085.1 Suaeda aralocaspica | reverse complement strand
GGAATGAAGATGTAGCTCCAGAAAGTTCAGGGTGTAAGCCAAAAAAATGAGAAAATTTGAAATACGCCACATCCCTCGGTCTGAGAACCAACAGGCCGATGCCTTAGCCAGGATCGCTAGCTCAGCCGAGTGGATGGCTCCTCGGGCAATCAGCTGGGAAGTCTTAAGAGAGCCAAGCATCAATGAACCAAATGCTATACACATTTTAGATCGAGGAGACAATTGGCAGCAACCCCTGATCGACTATTTGGCTAAGGGCAAGCTTCCCGATGACACGCGGGATGCTGAGAGGGCCAAAGAATCCTCCAAATGGTTCCTCCTCCACGTCGGCCACTTATACAAGAAGTCATTCACCCATCCCTTGTTAAAATGTATAACTCCCGAAGAGGGTGATTATGTGCTAAGAGAGATACATCAAGGGGCGTGCGGTGCTCATCAGGGCGCAAGAACCATTGCGGGGAAGGCCCTCAGATCGGGGTACTATTAGCCCACGCTCAAACAGGATGCCACCACCCTCGTACAAAAATGCAAATAGTGCCAATTCTACTCTGACATTCCAAGAAGGCCAGCTCAAGACCTCACTGCCATACTACCAACACTGCCCTTTGATCGATGGGGGATGGACCTCCTCGGCCCTTTTCCCCCAGCCTCGGGACAAAGGAAGTTCCTGATAGAGGTGGTTGATTACTTCACAAAATAAATTGAGGCTGAGCCATTAGCCACAGTCAGTGACAAACAAGTCAAGAGCTTCATTTGGAAGAACATAATCACAAGATTCGGTGTCCCGAGGACTCTCCTGCCTGATAACGGTCGGCAATTTGACAGTAAGCCAACCAAGGAATATTGCTCCAGGTTTGGCATACAAACAAGGTTCTTAGCCGTCGGGCGTCCTCAGACCAATGGCCAAGCGGAGGCTGCTAACAAAGTCATAGTCAATGGCATTAAAAAAACAACTGGAAGGTGCCAAAGGGTCCTGGGTTGATGAACTTCCAGGAATTCTATGGTCCACTCGAACAACTGTAAAAGAGGCTACAGGACATAGTCGTTTCAACTTAGTGTATGGCAGTGAAGCAGTTCTCCCAGTAGAGGTGGGCATTCCCTCAGCTCGAATCACTTTCTACGATTATGACAAAAATGAGGCACAAAAGGCAGTCGACCTCGACCTACTACCTGAGACTCGGGGAAACACCTTGTTGAAGTCCATTGTGTATAAACAAAAGATCACACGGTACTTCAATAAGAGAGTTCTCCCTCGAGAAATTAAGTTAGGTGATTGGGTGCTGAGGAAGTTTGAGACTACTGGCCGACCGACGATGGGTAAGCTTCAGCCAAATTGGGAAGGACCCTACAAAGTAAGAGAGGTGGTCAGACCAGGCACCTTCAGGCTGGAGGATGAGGAGGGAAATATAGTCCCTCGGCCATGGAACGCTGACAACCTTAGAAAGTTCTATGTATAGCAGTTTACATTGTTTAATTGTTGGGGCAAGGAGATTTAGTCCTCTTTCAATTGTAAAGATAACAACTAATCAATGTAACTTGTATTGCAACAAAAACTGAATATAATCGCATGTGTCCATCGAGACAATAGATTATCAGTTCTTATACTTTGAATATAATCGCATGTGCCCCTCGAGGCAATAAATTATTGTTTCTCATTTTATAATCGCATGTGTCCCTCGGGACAATAGATTAATAACTCATATTTCGTTGCTCATGTCCCTAGAGATAATAAATTAGGGGGCGGTATCAGACCTACCTCGGGATAAGCACCTGTCTGAAACAAAATTCACTAAGTGTTTGTATAAAAATAATCAAGAAGACAAAGAAGACGAGGAGACAAACTCAGAATGAAACAAAAAGTATTTTATTAATCAGTATCATTCACTACAAAAGTTTCATTACATCACAAAAACAAGTTTCATTACAAGAGTTGGTAAAAATACAAAGAGGCCAGGCTACTCAGGACTAGACTCCTCTGGCTGCCCTTTGTCATTGCCGCCTTTACGGCGCAACTCAGCAGTCCTAGCTGGATCCTCACTGGAAGAGGATCCAGAAGAGTCTTGGACCTCGGTCTCTCCTGTGGCTGGCTCCACAGTCTCATCGTCCTTCTTTGATGGAGTGAACTCAGCATCAAGCTCAGTGTCCATCATGGCATTCTCATCATCTTCCTGCATCTTCGTGTAGGCCTTCTGGACGTGGCGCCAGAGGTTGACGTCCTCCTTTTCCATGATTTGGCCGATTCTGCGTATTGCATCAGCCTCACCATGATCGCAGGAAGCAAGCCCCATAGTAGCAGCAAAGTCAGCACCGGCAGGAGAGTTCTTCCACTCTTCAACATGTGCTGCCGCATTCTTGTTCAGCAGCTCGGTCTTCTTTGCCAGAGTGGCCTCCACTGATGCATTCATGGAGCGGACCTTTTTCAGCCTCTTCTTTAGGCTTGAAATTTTCTCCTCCTGATCCTTAAGGGAAGCAGCCGATGAAGATAAGTCATCTTGCATTTCTACGAGCTGCTCCTCGGCCTTTTTCTTCTGTTTTATGGCCTCGTCCCTTTGCTGCTCAGTAGCCTTCAACTGGTCCTTCAGCCTCTGGATGTTAGTGGACATCATATGCTTGAACTGTTGAGCCATCACGCTCATTCGCACCGAGACCTGTTTCATCAGCTGTTAGCATATGATAAACAACATATAAGAATGGACAAACACTAATTAAACTTACATCCATCCAAGAAGAAACCAGGTCTTCTACTTGGTCAACCCCTCGGGCCTTGATAGCCTCCTCATCCTTGGTGGTGACCAACTCTTCCAACGACTTTCTAGCCCGAGTCCTCCTCTCTCGGGCAGATAATTCAGTGAACACCTTGTCCGACCCCGCTGGGGGAGGACGTCGGTGAAGGACAGAGTCCTCGAGATAGGCGGTTTCTAGATCCTTTGGATCAGACACCCCCAATATCTCGAGCCTCTCAGGTTTTTTTCCCTCAGGAACAGACTTCTCAGACGTGTGAGAAGCCCCTATCTCCTCATTTTCTTTCTGTTGACTCATGAATTGAGAGTAAAGTTTTGATGATGACTAACACAAACAAGCTTAACTAATATATACTTTGAGTTCCTATGAGATTTCACAGGTTGAAAGTGTAAGGAACTTGGAGAAATATTGAAGGAACGTAACAAGCTAAACAACCAAGTTCATGGAGAAGTTCCTAGGCAGAATATTGCAAAGGAACACAGAAGAAAGAAATTAAGTTCCTTGGTAACACAGTTATGTAGGAACAAGCTGCGAGAATAGATCTGTTCCTACAGGAACAGGCGAACAAAGTCAAGACATCCACATGAAGTGTCTTGGTAAAGAGAAGAGAATTTCCAAGAAGATTATAAGCATAATCTTCTAGGAACTTAGTAATTACATTGGAGTCTCAAATCAGATTGGAACATCAAACCTAAAAGCAAGTTACGAATCTATCCTACGAAGTGGTCTAGGTTAATTTATTGGGCTGATTTTGCTGAAGAATAAAAACGGCATCTAGGGTTTTTAACAAGTCAAGAAATGTTGTTAAGCATCCTAGATTGTAGGAATAAAGTCATGGGTTCATGGGTCAATTTTTCCTCATAAATTAATTTCCAGAAATTAATTTTTGTTTATGATTGTTTCATATTCCTACCCTATAGGATGTATATATTTATTTTTAATTTTTACATTCCATGAACAAAATTTTGCTACCAATTACACGTAAATAGGGGGAATGAATTTAGAAGGAACATGCAAAATATACCAAATTTATTATCCCACTAACATGCACCACTTTTCCCTTAAATACCCATCTAATCAACCCAATATTCACATCACATCTCATTCTCAACCGTCAAAACCCTTTCTCTTTCTTTCACTTTCACCTTCTCACTCTTCATAACCCCCAAAAACTCAAAAACCTAACCATGGATACTCAACACTCATCTTCCATTGACACTGAAATCCAAACCCCCACAACCAAAAAGCGACCAACCGAAAAAACCACTGACAAATCTGAACCCAAACCTAGTTCCTCCATGACTGAGAGAAAACGAAAAAGGGACGAAGTCGAACCAATGGATGAGGAGGAAGACATTGATGCTGGTGACGACTCTGGAAAAACGACGGAGGTTGAAGCAAGTAAGTATGTTCCGGGTTTGTTTTTAGACTTAGATTGGTGTAGTTCGGTGGGTTATGTGGAATTATTAGATGTTATAGACAATCAGGGGTGGATTAAATTACTAAGTGAACATGGAATTGATGATACGTATCCTAGAGCAATCCACGAATTCTGTGAAAACTATGGATTTGTTAAAGGAACTATCACCAGTTCCGTGAATGATGTTGAGATTTCGTTTGATGCTGATTATTTGGCTAAGTTATTTGAGGTTCCAAATGAGGGTTATGATAATTACTTTAAAGGGAGATATAATTTGAAGATTGGGAAAGTAAATAAAGATGAAATTTTGACAGAATTAGGAGGGAAGAAGGGAGTGAACAAAATTGATCATAATTCACTCTCGCCTCTTGGAAAATTAATGTTTAATTTTGTTAGGAGAACTGTGTTCCCAGGAACACTGAAGAGGAATGAAGCTAACTTATTGGATTGTGCGGTTATTTATTGTCTTTTGTTCAATGTGCAAGTAAATTTCCCAAGCTTGATGATATCTCACTTGGATCACACAGTTCCAAGTGGATTGAAAGTTGGTTATGGAACTTTACTGACCAAAATTTTCAACAGCTTTAATGTACCATTAGAGGGATATGGGAAGGTTGGAATGAAGAAGGATCAGTACATTCATGTTACTCTTATGAATGGACTGAATTTGGGTGTTTTAAAAGGACAAACTCAGTGGTACACTGAGATTTTGAAGTTAGAAGAGAAAAATAAGAGGGAGGAAGAAGAGAGATCAAAAGTGAGGAAGAGTAGGAGACTCCTTAGCAAGTCTGAGAGTGAGCCACCTAAAATTGATCTTGATACTGAGGGGTTTAAAACTACTGAGATTGAGGTTCTAGTCCCTGGGAAGACAGAGCAGTTGGAACAGTTCCTCAAGAAACTGCAGGAGAAATTGCAGGATGTTGAAGGTCAAGTCTTTATGATGAGACAGGCCTTGAGTTCGTTTATGTTGTCTTGCGACAAGAAGCATGCAGAAGTAATGGCATGCCTTGCAGAGCTTAAAAGTGCGAAAGGAACTCCATCAACACCTGCTGAAACTGCTGCTGCTGAAGGCGAAGGAGGAACTCACGTTGAAGAAGATGCACCAGAAGACGAAGTTCCCAGCACTTCAGTTCCTATGGACACAGCCCCTACCTCAGTTCCTGACGAAACCTCAGCTGACCCTGTTCCTCTAAGCATCATCCCTGCCTCTTAAGCCCAATATGACCCATTCCTTCTTCATTGCACTCTCCTTATTTAAAATTATTCGATGTGGTTGTACTTTTGTTCTGGATTTTCTTTTTATTTTTTTCTTTTGTTTTCGTTGTTTCTCTTTTCTTTGTTTTAACAAAACTCTTATTAGTTATGGGTAGTGAATTTTTTTTCTTGCTTTATTTTATATTTTTGAACGTATCAGTCATACTTCTAAACTTGATTCTTTAGATGCATCTTGATGGCTAATATTGCTAGATTGCTGCTGAGCTACGTATTAATATTCCAACATTGGGGTCTCTACCATTATATGAAATAATGGTGCTGTGATGGTCAGTTTCTCAGGGAACATAGTTCTAAATTTTGATGATGCCAAAAGGGGGAAGAGAACGGCAACATAAATTGCATAATAAAATCAAATCTGAATCCTAATTCTATCTCACTCTATCACACTCTATTAAAAACCTGCAAAGTTAAAGTTCCTATGTATATACTTGTATATAATCCTAGTCATAGTTTTTGCTTAGTGTATATTTAACTTAAATCAGAAAATCAAAATCAAAATATGTTTCTTTATATGTTTATCTTTTTCTACGCTTGTTTGCCTTGGTTTGTCATCATCAAAAAGGGGGAAATTGTTGACTCATGAATTGAGAGTAAAGTTTTGATGATGACTAACACAAACAAGCTTAACTAATATATACTTTGAGTTCCTATGAGATTTCACAGGTTCAAAGTGTAAGGAACTTGGAGCAATATTGAAGGAACGTAACAAGCTAAACAACCAAGTTCATGGAGAAGTTCCTAGGCAGAATATTGCAAAGGAACACAGAAGAAAGAAAAGAAGTTCCTTGGTAACACAGTTATGTAGGAACAAGCTGCGAGAATAGATCTGTTCCTACAGGAACAGGCGAACAAAGTCAAGACATCCACATGAAGTGTCTTGGTAAAGAGAAGAGAATTTCCAAGAAGATTATAAGCATAATCTTCTAGGAACTTAGTAATTACATTGGAGACTCAAATCAGATTGGAACATCAAACCTAAAAGCAAGTTACGAATCTATCCTACGAAGTGGTCTAGGTTAATTTATTGGGCTGATTTTGCTGAAGAATAAAAACGGCATCTAGGGTTTTTAACAAGTCAAGAAATGTTGTTAAGCATCCTAGATTGTAGGAATAAAGTCATGGGTTCATGGGCAAGAATAAAGCGGTTAAATTAGTCAAGTCAAAAGGCCTATTCTCCTGGTCTACATACTTGGGATAGTGGAAAAAATCATGGAGTTATGGATGAGAAAAAAACGTGGTTGAAGACTGAAGATTACAAGCCAGAACCATTCTATAAATACTCCAAGAAATTCAGAAGAAGAGGAGAAGAACATCAGAGAACACATTGAGTATTTAACGAGTACATGTTTTGATGTTGTTGTTCCAGTCCAGTTTAAAAGGTCTTTTCAATGTATTAGAGTCAGAATTGAGTTGTAATTAGTGAGAAAAAGAGAAGTGTGAGAACTAGAGAAGAGTGGAGAAAAAGAGAAAGAGAAGCGAGAGATAAAGAGTGAGAATTGAGAATCAAGTTCCTACAGGAACTGACGAGGGAAATTAGAGAATTTAGGTTGTAATAGCTGTTACAGGCCTATAATAGAAGTGGAGTTTTCTTCCTTAGGGCCAAGGAAGTTTTTCTCATAAATATATCACTCGTACTCTTTAATTAGTTTAAATTTGTTTAAATTCCGCATACAAGTTCCACACAGCAATTCACCCCCCCCTCTTGCAGTGTTCCTATAGAAACAACACTTTCATAATTGCCTCGTCAGGAGGGACAATGGCCAGAGCTTGAGATTCGGCCCTCTTCCTCTTATACTTGGTTGGTTGAGGGTTCTGTAAACAAGATGTTAGTAATAGAAGTTATGAAAACTAAGGTACCAGTGAAATAGATGAGGCTTACCAAGGGAGGGGCAGGAACCTCCAGCTTCTTTTCTTGTATCCTCCTTTGAAGCTATTTGTTCCTCAGTTCCGCGGCACTGACGACACTAGCCATCTTGTCGGGAAGGTCAGTGATGACTCTCTCTGTCAAGTAAGAACACGTTAGATACATGACATAAGAAATAAAAACAATAAAGCAATGAGAGAAGATAATCCTATCCCTCGGGAAAAGATGACTCAACCCCACATAACAGAGGAAGAACTCGTTCTCGAGGAAAGACTTGTCTGGAAGGGTGAACCGTGGTTCTAACGTCCTCTGACCGTTGGCCACCACCTCGACAGTCGTGAGGTAGAAGGCCACCCTAGCTTCTTCCTCAGTCATCGTCTCTACATCTAAGTTTATGTCGAAATTGGGACCCCTCTCGGTAGGTGCAGTGAGAAAAGGCCAGCCTCGAGGGTCAGTGGTATATACAAAAACAAAATTTAACCTAAAATTCTTGTTGCTCGAGGGAAGACCCCCATTTAACCTATAAAGCCCTCGACTATGGAAAGTATACCACTGCATTGCATATTCCTTACCTGATGCATGCACGAGTTTGGCAATGTTTCGCCATAGTCTAAGGCTCGGCTGTACATCTAATAATCTACATAAAGAGATAAAGATGAGAATGCTGGACAAGGCATTCGGCATCAGCTGGCAGAGGGCTAAGTTATATGTACAAAGTAACTTGGCTAAAAAAGGGTGTAGTGGAAATCTAAGTCCTGCTTTCAAATAGGTGTCATATACAGCTATGGCTCCTAGGGTCGGCCTATCTACAGTGTAAAGGAGCTGAGGGTCTATACAGCTATACCCGTCCTTAAAGTTATATTTACTATGGAGGTTCTGAATGCCATCGTTCTTCAAATATCTTTGGTATGCTGGAGAAAGGTAAATATCACCAGGACCCAGAGGAAGCTGTGCTACGCCCTCGGGTGCTGGCTGCTCGGTACAGTGCTCTTCTTGCTCAACCATAGTCACCACTCCTTTGTGCAAATAAGAGTCACGATAACCAAAAGGACTATTACGAAAGGCAAGAGATATAATCCAAGGATTGTTTATGAACTTTCCCCCCCCCCCCCTCAGAAGAGACGCTCTCGGGGGAGGAAGGACACAGGGGGACTCCCTCGGGAACTCTACGATTGACCAAATCCCCAACCTCCCTCGGGTCAGCCAGACAAGCCTCATACATCTTATAACTAGGCGAAGGTCCTCGGGTCAGTTGGGGAAGGGTTATCTAGATCTATTTCCCGAGGACTAAAAGACTAAATGAATATAAAAGTACAAAGGGTCTGTCAAAGGGCATACCTTACTGGTCGGACGATTAAAGGGGGACGAAAACGACTTGGATCCTCGGGCTAACTTCCTTGAAGGCTCAGGATGATTACTTCTCTCTCTTGAAAATGCTCTCAAAAAATTTGTGAAGTTGTAAAAAGTGAAGAATGAAAATGACAAGTTACTCTTATATATACATTCAAAAAGTAGACGAAGAGATGCCTCGATAATCAAAAATGAAGTACAAGTTGAAAACACTTAAGTACGGAAGAAGTAGCTGAAGAGCCAGTTGTACCTCCTCAAAACCCTAAAGTAAAGGGGCATTTGAGGAGTCAGTTATACTTCATCAAAACCCAAAAAGGGTATCCCAAGGATCAGTTGTACTTCATCAAAACCCTAAATGCATTTCACCAAAAACCCTAATCGTACAGGGTACTGCACGAGCATGTCCAAGCTAAGTGTTACATTCCCGACGACCCTCGCAGGGCATACTCAATCCCGCATGACGATGGTTCACACCCTCGGGCAACCATCGTCTAGGGGGCCTGGTGAATAACCCAGGCTAAGAGACCTATCAGTTAGGCGCCATCCTCGTTCTGCAAGGATGGGACAAGGACCTCCTCGGTCATGGATGGGACACTCCACATGACTGAGGAGTCTTGAAAATGACTCCGTTACATCCAAGTGATGGGTGCATACTGGGGCTCATCTGCCCCTCGAGCAAAGGGGAAGCCATCGGTAACACTCCCTCAGTCGCTGATAGGAGGAAGTCCTCCTCGGTTGTGTATGAAGCTCCCTACTTGGCTGAGGGACAAATCAGATGGTCATATGGAATGTTTCGACTCATTTCCTCGGTCATTCAGTGGACCCTTGGTCACACATCCTCGGTCATTAAGGGTAACTCCTCAGTCAAAGCATAGGACCCCCACTTGGCTGATAAGCCACCAGATTATCACATAATAACCAAGTGTCGAACAGATGAAGCCTCGACCATAAAGGGTGCCCCCTCGGACCTCGCGGAAACCCTCGGGGTCACCTCCTCGGGTAAAGAAAAAGGAACCTCCTTGATCAGGGATGGGGCTCTCCTCACGACATAAGAGCCATGAAAGTAACCCTACAATGGTCAAGTGTTGGTTGGTAGTGGACCTCCTCAGTCACACCTCCTCGGTCACGTTACTATGGAAGGTCTCCCTTAGTTATCCAATGGGGGCATGAAGGATAGAGTTCCTCAGTCACCCTTCCTCGGTCACATAACTAAGGAAGGTCTCCCTTAGTCATCCAATGGTGGAATGAAGGGTAGACCTCCTCAGACACCCGTTCTCAGTCACATAACTAAGGAGGGTCTCCCTCGGTCAGCCAATGGGGGAATGAAGAGTAGAGTTCCTCAGTCGCCCCTCCTCGGTCACATAACAAGGAGGGTCTCCCTTAGTCATCCAAAGGTGGAATGAAGTATAAAACTCCTCAGCCATACCTCCTTAGAGACATAGCTGAGGAGGGATGCTTCCCTCAGTCATCAGAAGAGGGAAGGAAGCATGGAACTCCTCAGTCAAACAACCGAGGAGGGGTACCTTCCTCAGTCACCAAAAGGGGAGAGAAGATGGAGTCCCTTAGCTATACCTCCTCAGTCAAACAACTGAGGAGGGGTACCTTCCTCAGTCACACAACATAGGAGGGGTACCTTACTCAGTCACCAAGAGGGCCAGAAGATATAGTCCCTCAGCTACACCTCCTTAGTCACACAACTGAGGAGGGGTACCTTCCTCAGTTATCAAGAAGGGAGAGAAATGCAGAGTCCTTTAGTCATACCTCCTCAGGGGCATAGCTGAGGAGGGGGGGTCACCCTCAGTCAATTGAACAATACAACCTGTCATCAACCTTTGGCAGCACGCTAATCGAGGTTACGCCCAACATGCCATCTTCAGCGAGTATCAGACTCCACGTCGGGCGTGGGGCTAATTGTTTGGGCCAGGTCCAGATCCTTGGCCCAATATAAGGAAATTACCATTTTACCCCTAACAAGGCAACACAGAGGAAATTACTATTTTACCTCTAACAGGGGCAAAAGACCCTCACAGACACTCCCTTCGGAGGGATGTCAGATTATGACACTTGTCGTAATCCCAATGGTCTGACAACTGTACTTTTGTACTATAAATATAGTACAATTTCCGCAATTGAAGGTACGCTTTTCCTGCCATTTTTGACAAATTCCCTAAAATTCGGATCGATTCTTCCAGCTTACTGACTTAAGCATCGGAGAGGCGTTCCCGGGAAAAACCCTCCGGGTTAGTCATCCTCTGTCTGTTTTGCAAGTCAGACTCGGTTCTCGAGAAACGTTCGCAGGTCCAGTTCAGACAAAAGTTCTACCAGGAACAACAACAATTTGACTGTGCTTCCTTCGCAATCGCTCCAAGTCTCCAAGATGTGTTAGATAAATAACTCAATTGGTCATATTTCGTGAGAGTGAGGGATAGGTACTACACATATGTCAATGCACTTATTTGGTTTTAAATATCTTTTGTTGTATATATGTAAAAATTATAATTGTTAGATATTAATAATGTACTTATTGAGATGAATCAAATAAGACCTCACATGACCATATTATGTTTTATATATCGAAAGTAAGTTAAAAGATTTTTCCATGTTATGAATAGCATTAAAATTCCAAACGTATCAAACAAAAAGGAACGGAAGGATCGGAGTACTTACTAGTTAAGCTTTCCTTGGCTTAGAAAATTGAGATCGATTCGCATTGTCGGCCTTAATTTCTAAATTTTTAAAATTAAAATATGTTAAATGGTTAAATTCAATAACTGGACTCCTATAAATGGGTTTTAACAAAAAAGAAACCCACAATACCAATGACAACTAAAACACGCATGTTCTAGTGTACTACGGGTCTGAATCATCTATAAGGTAGAGTTAAATCTTACCTGTTTATTTTACGGCTTTTTCATTGGGTATTTCTGGACTTTTGCGAAATGCATGTTGTCCCCTTTATTTTTTCAAGAATGCACCATGCACCCCTGTACATTAAAAAACATATAAGAAATACCCTTATAAGCTGATGGTGTTAAACTGGTTGTGAAATTGGAAACTCAATGCACCTTGTACCCCTATACTTTAAAAATGCACAGAATATCCTTTCACGGATAGTTTTTAAATGTAAGCTACAAAGCTAGCCGTTATAATTGCTCCTCATTTTCTTTTATATACATTCCATTGCTTATTTTCATCAATTACATACTCTCATTTTGTGACAATCCTCCCATAGTTACTCTGTTCACTTTCTTTTATTAAGTCATCGCATTTGTAAATGATATAATTGAATGTGTAACACATTCATCACATTTGTAATAGAGTCATCTTGGATTGGAGGTAGAGTTTGAGCTCTAAATTGTCATTTCATACTACATATGCAAATGCGATTGGGAATTTCGATGTAAAAAGATTCAAAGTTTGACGATGAAGGATTGAAGACATCTAGACATCATAAAAGAAAGTGAAAAAATGAACAACTATAGGAGGTTTCTAATAAAATAGGAGTATGTTGATTAAAAAAAAAAGCAATGGAGTTTATATAGAGGAAATGAACGAGCAATTATAACAACTAGTCTTGTAGCCTACATTTAAAAACTAGCTTTTAAAGGTTATTACATACATTTATTAAATGTATAGGAGTAAATGATGCATTAAGTATCCAAAATTAACATCCAGTTTAACGCTGTAGCTTTTAAGGGTATTCCGTGCATGTTTTTTTTATTTTTTTTTTTATTTTTTTAATATAGGGGTACATCGTGCATTCCTAAACATTAAAGGTACCCCGTGCATTTCACAAAAGTTTAGGTGTACACGGTGAAAAAGCTGTTTATTTAAAATTAAGTGCTTTGGGAAAAAGAATTGGAAATACAAAACCCTCCATCGTCTAGAATTATTTTGAAACTTTAGAGGATCCCAACATGTGCATTCCATATTTAAATGATAATGTACTGTAAATCAACTATGGATGGCGAAGGATGATGATATAGGGGCTTGCAAAGTGACTATACTTTAAACGATCATCAAAGTTTATCAACCAAACACATCACAATAGTTAATCCATGTTAGTCAAATTAGATGTATGGATACAAAAAATAATAATTATTATTTTTTGAAAATAAAATGGTTTTTTCATCGGGTTCCCTTGAAGTTTTACAGAATTCATTGGGTACCCTCGCTATTTCAAAATTAACAGGTACCGCTGAAGTTTATAACAAATTCACCATATGTTCTTAATGACCAACAGAGTTAAACAAATCATGAATTAAGTACTTAATTTACGATTATAGACACCTACATTTGTCCCCATCCTTAGGCCGGTGATAAATATATGCCATATTGCTAATTAGTCCGGTCTTCGGAAATGGGCCAAAAAGTAGAATATAAGATTATTCCAAAATGCTTAAAAACCTGAAAAATCCCAAAATGCGCCAAGAATATATTAATTTTATTTTTCTTAATTTTTTCTAGATTTTTTCAATGTTTTTTCCTCATTTTCTAGAATTTTTCCACATTTTTCTAATAAAATGCTACAACGTTTTTGTGCTTGGTAGCACTTTTTCTGCAAAAACAAGCTAAAATTGATCATGGAAAAGGGAACACCTTAGAGCCCAAACAAGGAGGCCCAATGAGCTTTCCTTCCTTCTAGAAGCCCACCAAAAGGATGGAAGGAGGAAATTTCCTCATCTTTTTCTCCTTTCATGAGGTAAGGCAAATCTTAAGGAGTAAGAATATCATCACATGAGGTACTATACGAACTCTTATGATCAACCAATAGAGGAATATCAACAGAATTTTTGGGAAGATACACAATATTGTGAGCGCACATGCACATTGTGCGTGTACACACACAATACTGTTCCGTTTCCCGAATCTTTTCCTATAAATACCCCCTCATTTCCTGAATTTCAGGAGTTTTGGAGCTTTTAGCAGGAAAGAATGAAAAGGCTTTTCGTGAGCAAGTAGAGAGAATTTAGCATTTTCATCAACATATTTTCACTAATTCTTCTTTATTTTCCTTTTAAACTTCATCATCTCTATCATCATAATCATAAAAAACACAAAAACATTTTATTTTATTTATTTTCCATTGTTTTAAGTTTATTATTATTATTATTATTATTATTATTATTATTATTATTATTATTATTATTATTATTATTATTATTATTATTATTATTATTATTATTATTATTATTTCCATCCAAGTTTGCTTTCTAAACCACCCCCCTATCACCTATATTTTACATTTTAATCTATGAAATATTGACTAATGATGGTTCAAGATGTAGTAAAACAAGTGAAATAGGAAAAAAAAATGTTTAGGCATTTAAGGCTTTTATGAGCATTATTACATGAGTATGTAGCTTGTTTAAGTTTTCTTGTTGTTGAGCATGATGACATGTTTTAAAAGCTTTGTACGAATGATGACAAGAATTCTTGCAAATACTATGATTAATTACATGTGCTTTAATTTAAAGCTTTTACAACACGTTTTCTCACTTTCCTTATTTATGTGATTGTGTTTGTATGCAAGCATGATGACGACTTTTTCATGTAGTTTTAGGATAATAATAAAGGCTGGATTTGTACTATCGCATAAAGTCACATGGATCATAAAGACTTGAACTTTGTATAGGATTAAACATGACATAAATAAAGTGATCATAATATCTAGTTAATAACATGTGCATTAAATCAAACTCGCCTAATAAGCACTTTTGTGGTGCGCTCATAAGGGCATAATATTGTTGTAGTGCTACTTAATATTATATGTTGAGATTACAAAAGAGATCTAGTAGAAGACCACATGATGTGGAGGAGTCTTGTACTCCTAACCTCGTCCCTGATCCCATGAATCTGGTGCTTGATTGACCTAACACCCTTTCCATGGACTAAGGAACATACTATTGATTTGTGGAAAACTTAATTTTAGGCGTCCACAATAATATGCCTCGTGGTATCTCAAATTTCATGGATTATACTTCTAATGACATTCATTCATTCTTAATCCCTTCATTCTCTCTCCCTCTAATACCACCATTGTCAATTCTTCATCACCAAGCACAGCAGTAACATGACTCCTTTATTAAAGATTATTAAGTATCTTCCAAACCTCAATAAATTGATCAATATTTGCAGTCAAACACTCCATAGATGTCGCAATCGATACACCAAAGATTACAATAAAATAAATCAATCTATAACTCTACTAAAAGAGAAGCCACTCGCATTGGTGCCTGATAAATGTCGCGATGTGGTTAGCTCTTATCCCACTCATTTTTTTCTTCCACTAAATATAGCAATTTTACTTAAGTGTTAGGTAGGCAGGCTAATATTTATAAGTATTATTATGATATTAGTTAATAAAGTTTATGATAGACTGCTATATTAGCTAGGATAGTTTATGATATCATATACTCCATACTATGTTAGGCTTAGAATAGAAAATATGTTCTTAGCTAGGAAAATTTAATTATGATATCATATATAGTACCATAAAAATACTACCATTCAAAACTTCCTAACTACTCTACAAGATTTAAAGCAATAAACCATATAATTTCTCCCATTGAATATTATTCAAGTAGCATATTTCAGTAGTTCAATTTTATTGTCATTATAAAAGGATCACAATAATTCAAGATTTTCTATTATTGAACGCGGTCTCAATCAATATTTCGAAAATATTGCACGAGATTTTAACTGCTCGACTATAACACTATAATTGCACGGAATACCAATAGTAAAAAAAAAACATCACTTGAGATAACAATACTTAAAAAAAAAAAAACAATATAATTACACGGGATCGTAATAATAATTATGTAAGATATTTAAATATGAATTACTTTGCATGATTCAATGATCATGCATTTTGTGTTGGTATAATGCATAGTTTTCAATATTACATGGATAAAACATTTTCAATATTGGATGCTACTTCCATGGTCAATTAAAAAAATGAGCATTGAAGTCGAGAGAAGTCACATTTTTTTTTTCCTTTGAATTGTCGTTAAAATCATTCATTGTAAGTGCCTTGAGTACTTATGTATAGTCATTAAACTAGTGGCACTACACATTGGTCTAATTTATCTTTGAAATTATTCATTCTCAAACAAAAGTTTTTAAAAAAAAATCTTTAAAAAAGCTTCAACAGTGAACAAACAAACACATTTGATTAAATATCAACTACTGTTTGCCTATTTCTTCTTCCACAATGACATTTTTAAACCACTGCACTCACACCAAATATTGACTGTAGCAAAATCTTGTTTCAATCTCATTAGAAGCCATGGCATCAAATTTATTAAATACTTTAGTTTAAATCTAACAAAATTAAAAACTTACATCTTCTCAAAATTTCACAAATTTAAGCATAAACAAAAAATTATAAATTATAATTTTGGGAAAATTTATGCAATGTATTTCTCAAAAGACTCTAAATCAGTTCCCGAAAACTCCATGGCGAATCTTTTTCTCAAAGGCCAAAGTATGCCTTGAGACCATTGCTCGCCGACACGAGCATGGACAAACTGTACCAACTCGCAATCTCATAGGCCAGAGTGAGAAAGCATGATCGTACGGAGACGGTGGTACAACACTAATTGTAGCACCTTAAAGGAGGGTAAGGCTTGGGTGAAACTCCATGCCTTAGACGCCCAAGTATTTCACTTATTCTATAAATATACAAAAATATTGTGTATTCAAAAAGTATACACAAGTAATACATAATTTCACAAATTAATATAAATATAAAAACTATTTTAAATTTTTTTTCCTCTTGACTTAAACTAACCAAAATCTGTACTCTGCGCATACTCCACAAAACTACAACTTAACTAGCTACTCTTAATAGTCTATATAGGTGTACACAAGTTGTGAAACCGGTTAAGCTGCCTCTAGGTCCCCCTCTTAGACCAAACCACAGTGCCTTTGAGAGGAATATTAGTTACCTTATCTGGCCTCTAGACAGTAACATTTAACACACAATAATTCCTTTGCATCCAATTATGGTACACTATGGCTAACCAAACACTTTAGAGTACATATCTCTTCATTCTCCCCTAAACTCTGCTCAGTCTTTCAATTCCTAGCATTGTTGTCAGTTTTTGCTCCAACATAATTTTACACCTGACACTAAAATGATATTTGAAAAAATAAATGATATGTAGTCTCAAAATCCATACAGCACAAGGGGCATCAACCATCTGTAGCAACATCCCACCTTGCAAGCTTAGTCCTCACTTGCAACCTATCTGACATAACTAACCAAGTAATGAATATGTGCTTAGGAATACTTAGTATGTTCCAAATCCACTTAGCCTATGTGACCTCATTTCTAACTTCTTGGAGCCATTTATACCCACTTGACATAGTATATCTTGTGTTTCTCCAACTACTCCCTTGATATCCCTCTTTAAACGACTCCCTCATATTCCAAATTTGCTTACAACTCCAACTAGTGGAAGAAGGGCATTTATATTTCTTCCAACTCCTACCCTTTAAGTAAATAATTGACTCATTGCATCCATAAACTTTCCTTGTTATGAGCAATTTGTCACACCAACTTAGCCACAGCTGCATTATTCCAGTCATAAACATTATCAATTCCTAGTCCTTGTTGAATTATCCTTCAAAGTTAATTGTTAGTTTTTACTATAATTTATGATTGACTGGTAATTGTTAGTTAGGAGTGTTTCAATTATTTCCTAAGTCTTAGCTATTTCATAGGTTATGTTGTTAAAGGGTTAGTGCCCTTAGTGGATCATGTTCCACTGTTATTTTTTTGTTTTTATTTTAGTTTAGTTATGGATGTATTGACTATAAAAAGGCTTTCTATTTATTGATTTAAATGAAATCCAGTTAATCATCTTTCTCCCTTAATAAAACTATCATGGTGTCAGAGCATCAGGTTATATCCCTATAGTTTGTGAGGTTTACAAAAATTGTGAGGGCTCATAAAAAATGTCTTCCAATAATTTTTCTCTTTCAATTCTCATTTTCAAAGGTGAAAATTATTAATCATGGGCTATCAAAATAAAATCATATTTGAAAGCCTTGAGTTTATGGGAGGTTATTGAGAGTGATATTGATCCCACTCCTCTTCCACAAAATCCTACACTAACCCAAATCAAAAAATATGATGAAGAAATGGCTAGAAAGCCAAAGGCACTTTCGTGTCTACATGGGGCCGTGTCGGAAGAAATTTTCACAACTATAATGGGTTGTGAATCCCCCAAGGAAGCATGGGAAAAAATTAGAGAGGAGTATGAAGGAAATCACCAAACAAAATTAATGCAAATTTTGAACCTTAGGAAAGAGTTTGAGATAATGGGAATGAAAAGTAGTGAAGGAGTCAAAGAGTATGGGAGTCGGCTGATTTCCGTAGTCAACCAAATAAAACTTCTTGGTGGAGACTTTAGTAGTCAAAGAGTGGTCGATAAATTATCAGTGACCCTTCCGGAAAAATATGAAGGCAAAATTTCATCCCTTGAAGATACTAAAGATTTGTCTAAGTTAACATTTTTTGAACTAATCAATTCATTGCATGCGGTGGATCAAAGAAGGATTATGAGAAATGAAGATGAAGAAAAGGGTGAAAAGGCCTTTTTAGTAAAATATAAGGGAAAAGGAAAATTCCTCCAATGCACCAATTGTAATAAGAAAGGTCATGAGGAAAAAGATTGTTGGCATAAGGGAAAGCCAAAATGCTTCGTATGTTAAAAATTTGGGCATATGGCTAAAAAATGCAGGGTTCAAGATAATGAAAAAGAAGCTATAGCGCAAGCAGTCATAGAAGAAGAGTTGTTTTAGAATTGTGGGTGAGAAGTGCGAGAGAAGTGCTCCAAAGTCCAAAGGTATGTTGGTGAGACGTGCATCAACAAATTATTGCTAGGTGGCTAGAAGTGCACCATTAAGATGAAGAGAAGTGCTTCTTAATTATTGTCTATGAATATCTAATGTTAGACATTGAAGGAAGGGAGTGTGTTGAATTATCCTTCAAAGTTAATTGTTAGTTTTTACTACAATTTAGGATTGACTGGTATTTGTTAGTTAGGAGTGTTTGAATCATATCCTAAGTCTTAGCTTTTTCGTAGGTTATATTGTTAGTGACTTAGTGGATTAATGCCCTTAGTGGATCATGTTCCCACTTTCATTTTTCTATTTTTATGTTAGTTTAATTATGGGTGTATTGCCTATAAAAAGGCTTTTTATTTATTGAATTAAATGAAATCCAGTTAATCATCTTTCTCCCTTAATAAAACTATCAGTCCTCCCTCCTAGGCATGTAAACTAGCTCATATGACACAAAAGGGGCCTTAGAGTAGGTTGTGTTTCCTGTCCACAAGAAATTCCTACATATAGACACCACACTATTGAACACCTTCTAAGGTAAAATGAAAATAAAGGCCCAATAAACATGTAAAGACAGCAGGACACAATTCACAACCTGTACCCTTACAACATAGCTCATAGTCCTAGTCCCCCATGTTCTAATCTTAGCCACAATTTTATCAGTCAAATAATCACAATCATTCACCAAGAGGGTTTTTAGAGCTGACATTCATTACCATATATCTAAAGGGCAAACTCCCCACACTGAATCTAGGCTGAGAGGGTATTGGAGCTACGTTTGCTACTATATCTTTTGGTTGATTTACGATGGATAAAACTTAAACTTTATGTTAATATATTTGCTAAGATATGTTCATATACTAGGAATATTTGTTAGGCAGTATCTTTGGTGGTTAGGCAATCGTGCTTCCGCTCTATATATAGGGCCATACTCTGCTTCTGTAATCTCAAGAAACCAATCTAAAAAACTTTACACAATTGTTTCTTCCTAATTTATCATGGTATCACAGCCAATGGTTTAAGATCCCAATTTTTTAACCACATTAATCAATTCTGATACACCATGTTTAACGGAAATGGTAGTGGTGGTGGTAAAAAGGCGCAATCGATTCATGATGCATCCTCCATTTATTACCTCCATCCTTCTGAAGGTCCCACGAATTCCCTCACCAAATATCTTCTCATAGGGGATAATTTCGACGTCTGGGCCAAAGCTGCTCGCAATGCTCTTGATGGCCGTAATAAATACGGTTTTATTAATGGTAAGTTTCCTCCTCCTTCGGATGTTGAGAGTGCTGAGTATAATGCCTGGACGTCCAATCAATCTACTATTTTCTCATGGATTTTTAATTCCGACAAACCTTCAATTCAACCCAGTATTGTGTCCCATGCAAACGCAACGGCATTATGGAAGGATCTTATGGAACGATACTCTATTTCTAATGGACCTCGCATCAACCAACTCAAACCACAATATCACTTGCTGCGTAAAAAAGGACTCACCATCGTTGCCTATTATTCTAAGTTTAAGGCATTGTGGGATGAGCTTTACGGTACCATCAACGTCACATGTGATTGCACATGTAGTGCTGCCTCGAAACTCCGCGATAAGGCAGCACAAGATCAAGTTCTCGACTTTGTCATGGGACTAGATGATGATTTATAAAGTGCTCTTCGTACTAAAATCCTCACCATGGTAACTTTTCCTACATTACCCAAAGTTTTTTCTTTGTTTACACAAGAGGAGCGATATCAATCTATCGCTCATCAACGTGATGATAAAATAGAGGCTATGAGCTTCGCGGTCCAAACTCCTTCATCCACGACTCCCTCCACTACTCAATCAAGCCTCACGTCGCGCACATATTGCGGCAATACATGCCATGATTATGAACGTTGTTTTCAACGTATTAGATATCCGCCACGTACTCCTCGTGATCGTGGTAGTCATACTTCTCGAGGACGAGGGGGAGCGTCTTCAGGTCACGACTCACAATCCTGCACTGTTACAGCACATGCGGCACAGCTCTCACGTAACACTGATTCCTTACCAACCGCATCTTCCTCTACTTCTACTACTGCGATCCCAGGACTGACCTCTGATCAGGACTGCCTTCTTACTCTCTTGAAAATGACTCATCATCTCCTAGTTTAATTGGTAAGAACACCGACCCACCATGGTTACTTGATAGTGGTGCGTCTCACCACATGACCGGTTGTTACGATTATTTATTAAATCCCGTTTCATTGCCTCCATCACCCGTCACTTTACCCGATGGTGTCCAAACCACGACCACTCAACAGGGCGATGTTCAATTGACATCGAGATTGGTGCTTCGGAACGTCCTCTTTGTTCCCAATATTAAATGCAATTTAATCTCTATAAGCAGACTTATGTGTGATACATTTTCTTTTGTTACATTCACTAACCGTTTATGTATTATTCAGGACTGCAATTCGAGGACTCCGATTGGACTTGGTGAAATCAAGAATGGGATGTATTGCTTTCGACCGGTTCCACCATAAACTCTCGCCACTGCAATTCAATTCGACAATACCTTATAGCTACATCGTCGCCTCGGACATCCCTCCAGTCAACACCTAGCTTATATCTCTAAATTTTAAAATAAGAATGCTGTTAAAAATTTGTTAGTTTCTTGTGTTATATGCTTTAAAGAAAAACAAAACTCGCAATGTGTTTCCTATTAATAATAATAAAGCTTCTGAATTTTTTGATCTTATTTACTTTGATCTTTGGGGTGCATACTCACAACCTTCAACGACAGGGGCTTATTATTTCCTTACTATTGTCGATGATTACTCACGAGGAGTATGGGCATACTTAATTAAAGATAAAAGCGAAGTTCCAAAATGTTTACGTAGTTTTTGTTCTATGGTTCGCACTCAATTTGGAAAGGATGTAAAATTTTTCTGTACCGATAATGGTACTGAGTTCATTAATACTCCTTTAAAAGACTTCTATGACAACCATGGCACACTAATACAAACTTCATGCGTGAAAACTCCACAACAAAATGGTCGTGCCGAAAGAAAACATCGCCATATACTCGAGGTAGCTCGAGCTTTGCGCTTTCAAGCCTTGTTGCCCTTAAAATTTTGGGGTGAATGCGTTCAAACTGTCGTTCATCTCATCAATCGAACACCGACTAAGCTACGCAATGGAAAGTCACCATATGAATTATTATTTCATAATCCACCCAACCTTGATATTCTTCGTACCTTTGGGTGTTTATGCTATGTTTATACTAAGAGCTCCAATAAGTTTGCTCCGCGGAGTCGGTGTTGTGTTTTCATGGATTACCATGAAGGGAAGAAAGGATGGAGAGTACTCGATTTAGAGACTCATGATATGTTTGTATCACGCGATGTTCGGTTTATTGAGGATACTTTTCCCTATGCGGCTTCCTATTTGAATGAGTCCTCTAAGAATGAGCCACCTCCTCGCTTTGAGGAGCTTGATTTCGGCACCAGGAGTATTGTACCACCCATGGTCCTCGATAGTGCATCTTCTTCTACAGAGGTGCAGCAACCTATCCCTACAACTAACGGCATTGAGCCAATCCATTTTCCAACTTCGAACTTGCCTATTCGCGAGCCCGATTCAGTTAAGGGTTCCACAAGCCCTCCACGGTCACGACATCCACCTGCATGGCTATCTGATTATATTTATCACACGGTCAAAGCACCCCCCATTCCGAGTCCCACATCCATATCCACGGAATCCTCAGGTACGCGGTTTCCTATTACAAATTATGTTACTTACTCTAATATCTCTGCTACCCATAGAATTTTCTTGCTACGATTACTACTAATGTCGAACCTAAATCATATAAGGAGGCCATTCAACAAAAAACTTGGAGGGATGACATGAAAGCTGAAGTTGAAGTACTAGAGCGCAATAATACTTGGGTGCTCACGGACCTGCCTCCAGGGAAGAAACCGATCGGATGTCAATGGGTATATAAAACGAAATATCGTTCAGATGATACGATTGAGAGTAATAAAGCTCGCCTTGTGGTCCTTGGTAACCATCAAATTGAGGAGGAGGAATTTACTGACACTTTTGCACCTGTAGCAAAGATGGTAAGTGTGCGTGTGTTTCTTGCCGTCGCGGTTGCTAAAAATTGGGACGTTCACCAATTGGACATTAATAACGCCTTTTTGCATGGCGATTTACATGAAGATGTTTTTATGCGACCATCACCTGGTTTTACACCATCGGAGCCCAACAAAGTATGCAAGGTACGAAAGTCGCTTTACGGTTTACGATAATCACCAAGGAAATGGTTTGCCAAGTTGACCACAACCCTTCGACAATGCGGTTTTTAGCAATCCCACGCAGATCACACCTTGTTTACCTATCACAAGGGTGATGATATTCTCACTCTATTAGCTTATGTTGATGATATTTTGGTCGCCAGCAATAATGAAACCTATGTTCTGCTTTTAAACAATACTTGGACCGGTGCTTTCATCTAAAGGATTTGGGGCCTCTTAAATATTTTCTTGGTATTGAATGTGCTCGGTCTCCAGCGGGTCTCTTATTGAACCAACGTAAATATGCTCTCGATATTCTTCACGAGGCCAGATTACTTGCGGCTAAACCCGTGGACACACCCCTCCAACAAAATCATAGTTTAGCCATCGATGCAGGACCTCTATTTTCCGACCCATCCTTATATCTTCGTCTTGTGGGACGCCTTATATATTTGACACTCACTCGCCCCGATTTGTCATATGCTATTCATACTCTTTCACAATTCATGCAAGCCCCCCCACAAGGCTCATTATGATGCGGCAATATGGGTCCTTCGTTATATTAAGGGACATGCCGGACAAGGTATATTC
This sequence comes from Suaeda aralocaspica, assembly GCA_016808085.1. Taxonomy (NCBI): domain Eukaryota; kingdom Viridiplantae; phylum Streptophyta; class Magnoliopsida; order Caryophyllales; family Amaranthaceae; genus Suaeda; species Suaeda aralocaspica. The sequence goes on along the minus strand of PYUH01000656.1, from coordinate 1,065,129 downwards.
TTACGAGCTAATAGTGACTTACAACTCCCAGTTTATTGCGACTCAGATTGGGCTAGCTTCCCTCTTACACGTCAGTCTCTTTCTGGATATTTCGTCCAACTTGGGCACTCCCTTATCTCATGGAAAACAAAGAAACAAACTACCGTCTCACGATCTTCAGCTGAGGCCGAATATCATGCCATGGCACATGCGTGTGCTGAGATTAATGGCTGCGCTATTTCTTTCCCTCTTTAGGGGTTGCCCATCGTTAACCTACCCGCTTAGCGTGTGATAATCAAGCCACACTTCGCATTGCCGCGAATCTCGTGTTTCATGAGCGCTCTAAGCATATTGAGATTGACTTCCATTTCATACGCGAGCTATTGTTGTGTGGTGTTATTGTCACCATACATGTTCGTACGAAGGAGAAAATTGGCTGAATTCCTTACTAAGGCACTTGGTTCCTCACAGTTTGCTAATTTACTGTCCAAGTTGGGCATCCGTGATCTACACGCTCCAACTTGAGGGGGAGTATTGGAGCTACGTTTACTACTATATCTTTTGGTTGATTTATTATGGATAAAACTTAACCTTTATGTTAATATATTTGCTAAGATATGTTCATATACTAGGAATATTTGTTAGGCGGTATCTTTGGTGGTTAGGAAATCGTGCTTCCGCTCTACATATAGGGCCATACTCTGCTTTTGTAATCTCAATAAAACAATCTAATAAACTTTACACAATTGTTTCTTCCTAATTTATCAGAGCGAATTGCTTTCTTGGTATCAGTTTTTACATGCATTACAAAAGTAAACGTTAGACTTAGCAGGACTTGTAGGAGGTAGTAGTAAATTTCTTTAAGCTATTCAATATCAGATCTATATACTTCTTCTCTCCTCTGCATAAAATGATGAGATCATCCGCAAAAGCAAGATGATTCAACTTTAAAAACTTGCATCTTGGATGAATTTTAAAGTTGATGATCATCTTGGATGCATCTTGCAAGATGATCATCAGTAGTAAAGTTGCAATTCATGTAGGTTTGGCGAATTTTAAGTTTTAAGAGTATATAATATATATGAAAGGGTGTGTTTTTCTCATATTTCTGAATGTTGAACTTAATTAAGATGGTTTCATTGTGTTGTTTGATTACACAATTTAGTTTTAATTAATGATTAATTAATAAATCATAAGTATCAGTGCTGTTATGTAATACAAGATATTAATATTGTGGATGTCCATTGTCCTTTTGTTTACCTAGGCCTTTCATATTGCTTATGTTTCTCAAGTAATCAAGATTATCCCTTGTCCCTTCAAGTGCCTAGGCTTTTGAAATACCTACTACATGAGTTTATATATATGTATCTCCCCTTTGTTGCCTCTTTGTTGGTAGATAAGAATAAGAATAATAGATAATATTTTTTCCCTAACTAGTTGTTGCCATGCGCTCTACACGCGCATGGCCCCATACGTAATATCACATGTATGCATAAAAACGTGCTTAATCACGGCATGAATGCACAAGTTAGTATCGGAGGTGCATACATATAATTATTATATTGTATAATTAAAGAATGCCATATAACATATAACTATGCCTTTTTAAGTGTCAAGTCTTAGACTTGCTTCATAGTATAGGAATACATAAATAAAATCAACTGCAATCCCTATAGTAAGGTAGATCCAACCATCCCCGAGACACACAAAAAGCTACAAATTGTACAAAATGAGCCTCCTACATTTTACATATTGCCTCCTTCCATTTCCAATATAATTTCTTTTTTCTTTAGTGCAAATTTGTTAGAACCTTTAGCGAAATCCCTCTGCACTCAAGTTGTGCTTATGTAGCTATGGAGGCAAAATATAGCTTCAGACATCCCTTGTTTCACCATAAATCTTCTCAATCACATACACAGAGTTCAGCAAATCAAAAGTTGAGCTCTGCAAGCTTGTCAAGTACTATTGAGGCAGAACAAAAGTCTTCCTTCAAGATCATTTCCTCTAACTGGCAATGTGCAATTTATAACATAATACCTATAAAATAAAAAGGTGAGACTTTGGTTTCCAATACAAGGCCTGCCGGTTACGATTACTCATGAAATAATAACCTAAAAGAGCTATACTACTCAACTAAGTGAATTCCATTTATTTGGACCAGGTGTCTTTGTGTTGTAAAATGAAGAACATAGGAAACTTTCAAGGTATATTAAGCCTTTTTCAAGCATTGTGCAAAACTTTAAGTATACAAAGTACAAATGACAATGGTAGCTTAGTCGATTCCAAATAACAATACATTATCTTGGAATCCATAAGAACCTGTCAAAGACATACAAAAAATAAAGCAAACACATTCATATTGTAATCATGATGAGGGGTACACAATAGATCACTCCTTAGTTAGAAGATGCAACATCTCTACAGCCCAATCATCAACATGGCCAAAATCAGATTTCTGCCTCTGAGCCTTACATATTACACAAGACAGAAACACAAATACACAATATAAGAATTGAATAGCGTATCATCACGATAATTTCTAAGAATTGAATAACGATAATTTCTCTAAAAATTAAATATCATATCATCACCTCAGCTGTGGCAAGCAGCTTCTTATGTGTGGTTCCAACTCCCTGTACCTGATTTCTAAACTAACCCAGCAACATAACAATCTAAGTTTCAGACTTTTTGCCCAATCTAATTATCTATCATTGTAGACTAAACTAATAAGGATGCACTATATAAATTTTTACATCGTATTTCCCTGATACCCTCTCTTAATACATATTGTATGAAATATATGAATATATAGTTTTTGGAAAAAAAAACATAAATTGAGCTTGAATCATACCCCAACACTTTCCAAAAAACAAAAACAAAACAAACCAAATATATTGAATATTGTTATAAACTAGGGTTTTAGTAGAGAGTGTTTGTGGGGAGGAGAATAGATCTATATTCATATTATTAAATCATAAGGGAGTACATATATATATATATATATAGACATAGGAAACAATTAGGGTTTCCTTAGAGAATTATACACCTAGTATCTAGAATATACTAGAATAATCATAGGGGTATAATGGACATCCACTAAATACATATATTATATAACAAATATCAATAACCGAAACACTCCGAATTTAAAGCGACGAATATTAATATCTAAAATTTATTAGAACAAAAAAAATAAGTTGAGATATGGCTTACCCAATCCATGTGGTCATAAAAAATAGTACGAAGAAATAAATACTTTTTTATCACTTGGGAAACCCCTAAGTACTCACAAAGCCAATCACAAGCCGGCCATCAAACATTAAAATATGAAAAAACAATGCTTAACAAAAGAAATGCTCCACCATACAAATTAACATTTCAACTCACGAAGTACAACGTACACCATAGGAAGCAAGTAAGCTCTTAAAAGGAGAATATATGTGCTCTCAATTAAACTAAATTTTCTCACATAACCCTGATAATGAATTAGGTGATTAATACTTAAGTCTAACCCCATATATATCACATCAAATTGAACCAAGCCAAAAACTGAATGACGCATCAAATAAAATTAGCAATTAATTGGAAAAAAAATGAAGGATTTCAAGCACAGACTAAACCTTAAAAACTAATTAAAACAATGGAAAATCAAAGATAGTGTTTAAACTACCAAAGTGCACCCCAATGATGGAGGAAAACCACAACAAAATCTGCTTGGTACAATAGAAGAAATCAATAAAACAAATTCAGAAAAGAATTGAGAACATCTAGATGTGTATAAATGCATGAAAATGAAACAAATAAAAAAGAAGAGCAACCAAACTGAAAATCATGTAACCAAAACACTAAATTTTTCTACCAAATCAAATTGATTCAACAATTTAATTACAAATAACCAAATGCATAAAATTGAAGTGAAACTACCAGTAAGAGATCAAAGAAGTTTGTTGCTATTACTGCTGCTATAGCAATAATGAGAACACAGAAAACAAGCGCCCTAAAAAATCACAATTGAAATCAAAATCGAAACAATGAAGTTAGAAATAAACCTAGAAACCAATTGATTGAACAAAGGTAAAAGGTTGCAAGTCAAATCAAGGGTAAAGTCAACAACAAAGAAATTCTTTTTAAGCACGGAGCTCAAATAGTAGATAGTAATGACTACTGACGAATAAGACTGAAACCAAAAGTCATAAATTTACCACGTCCTGCATTTCATTACCTGATAATTCATCAAGAGCTGCAAGAAACGAATCACTAAAAGTTACCTAAATCAACGATAAATTACACAGTCAAGGTCACAAAAGAGAAAATATAGCCTTGCGCCATTGCAGTTAGAAAATTCAGTTTTAATGAGTAAAACTGAAAATATAGCGTTGAGCCATTGCTGTTAGAAAAATCAATTTAGGAGTAGAATTGATTTATATGACAAATTTCAATAAATTATCTATTAGAATACACCTAATGATTAAGGTTCATTATAGTCAACAACCCATTTGATGATTAAAAATCAATTAGATCAAAATAAAAAAAATTTAAAAAAGCGAATATAAGGCTCTACGTGCATGAATGAAGGTGGTGCGAACCAAAGCAACCAATCATATTCACCATCTAGGTTTCTATCAAATATGAGTTTTCGATAACTAAATTAGCATACTTCTCAATAGCCAGTTGCTACTTATAAAACCTTTGATCGGAGAACCATCAACAAAATATTTGAATGGTTCATTACACAACGATCACTAAAGAATAACGTCATGTTCACCAGTGCTTTGGAATCTTTGCTCCAAAATCCAATATATAGATCTTTATCAACTAAAAATTGCAAATTAAAACAATCAAAATAATGAAACCAACTAATACTGCAGTCAAATGATTAACTGTTTATGGTAAGTCAATTTACCAACTTTTTTGCCATTTGAAACACTTTTCGAATTCAATCAACCCATAAGCTACATATATATTTCATTGCTGGAACCGTTTCTAGCTATTGAGGTTGTTGAATATAAAATTCACTCTATGTTTTTCAGATTTACAGAGACCATTGGTGGTACTTAGGTATCATCGGTGGTTAAAAACTGCCTAAGATATTCTTATAAAAGTTTTAGAAACATAAATTGAATCAACTGCAAAGAAATGATTGAATATCACAAAAAAAAACAAATGATTGAACATAGATACAAGGGCTGCAGAAATCTAAATCTAGTAAGAAAAGTCTATCAAATCACGGAGATCAAGTGGTCAAATCGAAAAAATCAAGTGTGATTCTGATGATTGAACTAATCAAGTTAACAATTGATTCAATACAAAAAAGGGTTGCAATTAAATTAAATGACTGCTGAAAACCAAACATTAAAAAATTGAAATCAAAATAGTTTCAAAAATTACATTGAAAAATGAACTGAAGTTAGTGATCAAGGAAGCGCAACTTAAAAATGAAGTTAGATATATTGCACCTAAAACCACAACCAAGAAACAAAGAAAGTGAGGGTGATTTTTATAAATTAAACACAGGGACTAAAACCATGAGAAGAAAATACAGGGAGAAGATGTGAAAATGAAAACGAAAATCAATTGCAACAATTTAAACTAAAAATTAACTGAAAAGTAGTAGAATCAAACGAATAATACACAAAAAATTGAGGTATGAATATAAATTCAGAGATTAAACAACATTTTCAAAGCCTTAATCCTAAAATAATATCAAGTCGGCTAAATATAAATCAACATGAGGAGTATCAACATCTTATTACAAAAATTATAAAAGTAATATAGTGGCAAGTAAAGACCTGGAAAGAAACATAGAGTATAGGGAGGAAAGGATGATCCAACAATGATATAAGTTCGCTTTCAATGTAAGAATGGTGCAACTGTAAATTATCACAGTTATTTCATATCAAATATTCCTAGATATAATTTCATAAAATCAATTCATCACACATCGAGCATAAAATTATATGCAACAAATTGAATCAAATTATAGCGTTGAGAATGTAAGTTTACTAATGAATTATACTTCTCAAAGCTAGAAATAGCCAGGAGCTTAATTTGTAAAAAGAGTTGCAAAGCCCAACTATATTGAGAATAATTAAATTTTACCTTCACATCAAGTTAAGTGAAAAAGATGGAGGGATAATAGCTATATTGCACCTAAAACCATAACCAAAAAACAAAGAAAGTGAGGGTGATTTTTGTAAATTAAACACAGGGACTAAAACCAGTAACACAGGGACTAAAACCATGAGAAGAAAATACAGGGAGAAGATGCGAAAATGAAAATGAAAATTGATTGAATCATTAGCAGGGAGAAGTGAAATAGAGGTTGAATCATCAAAACAACAAAAAACTGAAACTCTTATCAAAATCATGAAACATAAAACCCTATAATTTTGAAATTACAAAGTACAACAACAAAAAATCCATGTCAATCGAAAACTAAACAACAACAACAAATTACCTCAGAAACTTCACATAAACAAAACGAAAATCTTAACTAAAAGGCTAAACTATTCAAACCTAAACCAAACTCGAAACAGATATTGAGTGGAAAATGAAAAGGTAGCGAGAACAAACAAAACCTTAAATTTGAAACCCTAATTGGAGATCAGGAACATGAAATCAAAACCCTAACATAACCCCAAGGTAAAAAATCAAGCAAGCCCAAAACTGAAAAACGATTTCCAAATGAAAAGATAACAAGAACATACCTTTCTGACGCTGCTTCGCAAGAAAGAGGATAGGGTCGCAAACAGAAGAGTCAAAAATGAAACAACAACAACAAATATAAGAAAGAAAAGGGTAGTAAAGCATAAACAACACCAAATTTGCAAGAACAAAACCATACCTTATAGTCGAAGAAAATCTGGGTCAATGAACGACAAAAAAATCCAACAAAAATAACCGAACAAGAAGAGATCCAAAAGGAGAGGAAAGGGTAGAAAGAAAATGAAGAAGAAGATCGAAAAAAGAGAGTAAAGGGTAGCAACAAATGGAGGATGAGAAGAAATTGTATAAAACCCTAATGGGAGAGGATAGGCGGAAGAGAGAGAAAAGAAAATGGGCGGAAGATGAGAGAAAAGGAAGCTGAAAGTTTGAATGAATGAGTGGCTGATATTAAAGGAAAGTGAGAAAAAGAAATGAGCAGCTGAGATTGTAAGTAAAGGTGGGGCCCGTAGAGGCACTATAGTACTGTTCACTGGAACAGTACTCTAGTTTCTCGTTTTTTAATATATAAAGATATTCACTCTATAATTTCTTTCCTACATTGTTATTATAGTATCAGTTTCATAACAAGTGCATATATATCAAATTTGGTGACATGATAAGTTATTTGTCAAAATTTGTTATATAGTGGGGAAAATCTTATACTACAATTTGAATTATGTGATGTCATGTTTATTTTTCATTTATACTTGACATTAGTATAATGAATTTTTAGACTCAATCTATTTATTTGACATTGTTTTGATTGGCATTAAATCATACAAGTCTTATTTGGTATTGGAAGGATATTGCTTTTACGTTAGCTAGTTGGATCATGGATGGATTATGAAGTTTGTTGTTGTTACCAAGAAAAGAACTTTTGTTAGAGAAGGTAATTTCTCTAATGAAATGATGTTTTCATAGAGGAAGTTTAGATCTCTACAAAAACGGTGATTGTTCTTTTGGTAATTTGTAACTCTTTGAATTTTCTAAGAAAACTTGCACAGTGTATATTTAGAATAAGTTCCATGGTTGTGTTTAGGGGTGAAACTAGTTTGGTTTAAAACCGAAAACCAAACCGTTTTTAAAATATGCTTCGGTCTTCTTATAATTTTGGTGCGGTTTGGAGCGAAATTTTTTGAAATTTTGGTGTTTGGTTTGGAGTCGGTTAGGAGTTTTTAAATTTCGGTGCAAACTGCACACCAAACATTGATCTACCCGAATCCCCAAGCCTAGTTATTTATGAAGGCCCAATAGTCCAAAGTTCCAAAAGAACCTAAAAAAACCCTAATCCACTTGTTAATTTTTTTATGAAGATTGTTAATGTATATTAGGTACTTATATAGTAGATATATGCCTATATACTTTTAGTAGGTCAAGTAAGATTTGAGAGAAGACAAGTAGAAAAAAATATCCTAAAAAATTATGGTTCGGTTTGGATTCAAAAGTAGAAGACCGATATTTTATGGTCTGGTGTGGTTTGGACTGTAACATAATTTGGATTGGATTGGAGTGAAAAATCAAACACCGAAATATAATGGTTTGGATTTGGAGTTGGCCAAAGTCCAAACCGCACACCGAACTTTCACCCCTAGTTGTGTTGTAAATTAAATAGATATAGTTTTTGTAAGATTTGATGTGTGAATTATGTCATTGAAATTTTATGGCATCTACATCAATCTATGGATAGAATCAACTCATTTTATAAGGGAGTGTCACAACATATAAATTTATAATCGTGATTGTTGTTGCACGAGCAATGAGGTGGGGTAGGGACTATGAGGACTTCGCTAACATAGACTGGCGGTGTAGATTGATTAGATTCCTGCTGACATGCCTCCCGAGAACCTGCAAAAAAGGGACAATAATCCTTGTAGGATTATTTCCCCCTCCGATGTTTAAGTAGGTATCTGTAACAAGAAAAAGATTAAATAGCAATAACAAGCAACTAAGTAATCTAGAGAGAAGCTTGAGAGAGAAATTCTCTATGTATGATGTAAGAATTGAATGAAATTGAATTCCCAAAAAGATGGTTTTGAGGGGTATTTATAGCCTCAAGTACATCCAACTTGCCAGAACGCGACTCTTGTCGCCATCTCCTTGACTCTTATTTTCTCATATGCCTCATGGGCTTATGGCATTAAGCTTTCAAGGCCCAATGGTTTGTTTTGGACCTTATGTAAACAACGAATTAGAGCGCAACACGTGGCGGGGAACAATCTTCTCATTACTTGTTCAAAAGGACACGTGGTCCAGTCATATGGCGACACGTAGCTATGTGGGGCCTACTCATAGTAGATCCCCTATTACCACATGGAAGTGCCATGTAGGCATTAACACTAGATAAGTGGACACGTGGTCCATTAGGAGGCTTACACACGGTAGCCCACTTGGCATGCCATATCAGTGATATATAAACATGGACTCGTAATTATGAGATTTTATATGACACAGGTTTGTTTTGATCATCTTGACGGAATATTTGACTGAAGTGTAGACAAGATATGTACTTGGTATAAGTAAAAATAAATGTGAGTGTTCCCTATATTGAAAGCCTAGAAGACTTTGAATATATTTTTTGTATGTTGAAAAAAAAATTCTTATATTACTTTTAGTATTATTCCCGGAGGATGTATAAATACTAGTTGAATCACTACCAGATATAATTAATAATTTCACAAGTGGTTGTTGTGTTTGGTGGAGAATATGTTTCTTGGATATTAGAGAAACAAATATTTATCGCACTCTATTATGGAGGTAGGAATTTTGACTTAGACAAAATAAAAGCAAAGAAGTAAAATGGTCGAGGAGCATATTATCAAATATTAAGTTGTGGCCACAAAGAATGTTGACCATTTTTTTTGTACCACCATAGTGACACTACAAGAAAAAAGCTTTTTAGCTACGTGACATTTCTTTAGCAAAACAATTGAAATACGTAGCTATTTATGCTTTGCTATGGAAATTGCTACGAAATGTCATCTATGCTGAAACTTGTGTGGCTAAATTCAATAGTTAAAACTTGTCAAATTAGACTAAACATGTTCTATTTATGAATAAATAATGAAAAAATACACACAAAAATATTCATGGATTATTTGTAAACTCAGATGACTCGCAAATAATGCAAAAAGAACTTATGGATGGCCATTGACAATAAAATATTAAGTTTGACAAAGTAATTTACTCGATCAATACATGAGATGAAACATGGATTATTATTTATACTCAACCAACCGCATTAACTAAAAACAATAAATCAGGTCCATTGAATCGAACAACAATATATATATATATAAAACTAAATCGTTTAATCCAAATTATAGTTTTTGTTTTCACATACTACGCATAAGATCTGTAAATTTAACCTTCTAAAGTCACCGCAAGAAGAACCACCAAAACCATTAACGATTCCAAGATGTATGAGACCCTCACTCGCCATCTTTAAAATTGAGGTTGAAAACGCAAATTGTAAAACCAAAACCCTAGATTTCTTCACATGGGGTAATCCAACCTTAAATTAGTCAAAATTCAAATCTGAAACTCCTAACAATAGAAAAGTAGTAAATAATTTCATGGAAATGGAAAACAAAAATAGCTAAAATAATGAAATCCAACATAATTCATATAAATTAGAGGATATGAAGGTGTTAATTGATATCTTTGGAAAAGTAGCATAGATTGATAAAATAGAATTAATAATTCAAGCAAAAGATGGAGGAATTTGGATGAGAATGAACATTCATAGAGGTCTTTCATTTTATAAAGCATCGTAGGCTTTTAACTTACACATATAGCTTGTTTTTTGCTACGGAATTTTATTTTTCTTTAGCTACAAATAATTTTGCTATGGAAGTTTTTGTGTCCATATCTAAATTCTGCTTCGAAATGTAAGTAATTGTAGCAAAACAATTTTTAAGTACGGAAGCTATTCTATAAAAATTTTGCTACGGCTTTGAACTTTCCATTGCTAAATTTGTTTGGGCCAGGTCCATGACTCATGCCGAACATGTTGGGAAAATACTATTTTTCCCCCAACCAGGACGGAAGCCCTTACGGCCACTCCCTTCGAAGGGATGCCAGATTGTGACACTTGTCACAATCCGAAAGGCCTGACAACTGTACTTTCTTACTATAAATATAGTACGATTTCCTCATTTCAAGGTACGCTTTTCCTACAATTTCTGACATATTCCGTAAAATTCAGATTGATTCTTCCAGCTTACTAACTTAAGCATCAGAGGGGCGTTCCCGAGAAAACACCCCCGGGTAACTCATCCTTTGTCTGTTTTGTAGGTTGGATCTCAGTTCTCGAGGAGCGTTCGCTAGTCTTGTTCAGACAAAAGTTCCGTATCATAAACAGATTGGCGCCGTCTGAGGAGACCCTCCAAACAGTCATGACTACCTCGAGAAGACAAAACGCTTCCAGACGTCACGGTGCCCAGCCTTCCGGACATACTGTTGGGGACGCTCAGGTTGAGAATAACAATCATGATCCTCGGGAGGAATGCATCGGGCAGGACATGGAGGTTGTCCAACCTTCCCAGCAGGATAACGTCACTCGGGCTGAGTTGATAGCCATAATGCAGTAGATGACTTGGACCTTCCAGGAGAGCCTTCAACAGTTTGTCAAGAACTTGCAAGCTCAGCCCTCTGGAAGTCGGGCAGTCCAGCAAAAACAACACCGAGCACCTACCCATCACTCTCGTCAGGATGGAGAAAGGCCTCGGTCCAAGGGGAAGCAAGCTCAACATGAACATCAGCCGACCCTCGCTCCCAGACAACCTGGCTACTCTGATCAAAGCTGGGTGAAGGAGTTGAGGAAGTTTGAAGCTGAGAAGGAACTGAGGGCTCGTGGAGATCCCAAGGTCGTCGAGGATGCCCGAGAACTCATTGAAGTTTGCCAGAAACAAATACGTCAACCTGACGCAAGGGAAATCATCAAGGACCTAAGGGTCAGGAACTCAGACGCTCGGACCATCATCAACGAGAGGCGTCGAGTTCGAGAAGATGCTAAGGAAGAGGTCGTGGGACCTCACCGGACCCACAAACCTCAAGATCCACCACATCATCAGCCAGCACCATCGGCTAAAGGGTCGACGAGGGACAGAGAGCATAGCCCTCGCCACGCGCGACGTTCTCCCAGTCTCAAGCAGAACGAAAAACCTAACCGGTATCAAGAGGATTACGACGATGAAGGTCGTAATCACCATCAGGGTGTCCTCATCTACAAGGCTTCTTTCAGTAGGGAGATCATGGACACTGTCGACCCCAAGAAGGTAAAAGTGCCCCTCATCAAGCATTTAAATGGCACCACTAATCCCTCTGATCACATGGCAGCCTACAAAGCTCAGATGGTCGTACAAACGGGATGCAAAGCATCCTAGTACAAATTTTTCCCGACTACTGTCAAGGGGAAGGCGTTCAACTGGTTCATTGAGTTGTCATCGGGAGTAATATCAAACTTCTCCACACTGGAATTGTTGTTCAATCAACACTTTTTAGCATCGAAACGACACAAGAAGACAAGCATACAACTCATGGCTTGCAAAAAGAGGGAGAACGAGACCCTCGGGAGTACATTAAGCCTTTCAATGTTGAGTTGTTAGAGATATCTAACCTGGAAGACTCGGTAGCATTTGCAGCTCTAATGTCCGAGCTCAAGCGAAGTCGCTTCCACTTCGATCTACTCCATGACAAAGTCAGCACCTTCACCGAGGTTATGACTTGGGCAAAGAAATACATCAACACTGCCGACATAAACCATCCAGTGGATCCTCAATCATCGAAGAAGGAAGGAAAAAGGAAGATAGAATCCTTCTCTCGGGATAAGGGGAAGAAGCCCCGGGAGTTTGACGATGGTAATGATCCACGTTTCAATGAGAAACGGAAAGAGATATATCTAGACATCAAGGATACTATTCCCTTTCCCAAACCAACACCAGTTAAGACTTCTCAGTACAGGAGGAATAAGAGCTTGTGGTGCGAATACTATAAAGAATGCGGCCACACCACTCGAGACTGCAGAGAGCTGACGAGGGCAAAATGGATAAGTACCTCAAGACAGGATCAGATAACAGAAAGCAACAACACAACCAATCAAATAGTGACGAGACATTCAGGGACGTCAATGTTATTGCTGGTGGATTCGCCTTTGGGGGAGCGAGCAACAACGCCCGAACGGATCATCTAAGCTCTCTCACCCATCAAGTTGGGACGACTGACAAACCAACCTGCCCCACAATGACTTTTGACAGCTCGACAGTCCATTCTATTCAGGTACCACACGATGACCCGCTCGTCATCAAAGTAAAGATTGTCAATGCTAATGTAAAGCGGGTCCTAATTGTTAGCGGTAGTTCAGCAGATATCATCACGTTGTATTGTCTGCAGAAACTAAGCATCTCGAAAGAAGATGTTCAACCCTTGGGTCGTCCCCTCGTCGGGTTCGATGGGCACCACATATCCAGTAGGTACGATAAATCTGCCTACCAGGATCGGACAAAAGGGATGCGGGCGCAACTTAATGATTAACTATGTTGTCGTGGACATCCCTCTACCGTACAACGTCATCTTTCGTAGGCCTACTCCTAACCAAATTAAGCCAGCCATTTCAACATACCAACTACTACTTTAATTCAAAACTGACGCCGGTGCAATCGGGAAGCTCTATGGCAACCAGCGCACCGGCAGAGAGTGCTATGTAAATAGCTTCAAATCAAATGCCGAGGCTCCGACTGAGGCAAAGAAACGGAAGGTGTCTCCCCCAGAAGCAGACAATTCGGGAATGGAAATGTATCTTGCTGAGAACGTTAAAAGTTATCCTAGGCCTCAGCCAACAGAAGGGTATGCAGAGGTACAAATAGGCGATAAGCCAGAAGAGGTTGTCCGTGTCGGGGAGGCTCTCGAAGAGAAAGTCAAGGTTGTACTCGTCCAAGTGCTGAAGGATCATAGGGATTTATTCACTTATTAAGCCAAAGAGATGCCAGGCATGGATCCCTCTGTCATGCAGCAGCAGCTAAACATCAAAGCTGATTACAAGCCTGTCAAGCAGAAGTTGAGGCACCAGGGACCAGAGAGGATAGCCGCAGCGGCCAGCGAGGTTCAAAAGCTCCTCGAGGCAGGGTTCATCAGAGAATGTAAATACACGGAGTGGCTGGCAAATGTCTTCCTTGTTAAAAAGCCAAATGGAACATGGAGGATGTGTATAGACTTCCCTGACCTCAATAAAGCCTGCCCAAAGGATGATTACCCTCTACCCAAGATTGATAAGCTGGTGGACTCTACAGCTTGACATGCCCTGTTCAGCTTCATAGATGCAAATGTTGGATATCATCAGATCCCGATGGCTCGGGAGGATCAGCCTCACACTGCCTTCATCACCAACCAAGGGGATTACTACTATCATGTTATGCCATTCAGGCCAAAAAATGCGGGAGCCACATACCAGCGTCTGGTGAACAAGATTTTTGAGGGTCAAATCGGAAGAAATGTGGAGGTTTACGTAGACGACATGATCGTCAAAAGCAAAAAGACAGAGGACCATGTAGCCGATTTCACCGAGACCTTAAAGACCCTTCGAAAATACAACATGAAGCTCAATCCAAAGAAATGTGTTTTTGGTGTCAAAGGGGGAAAGTGTCTCGGGTTCTTGGTAGATGAAAGGGGCATAGAGGCCAACCCATAAAAGATCTAGGCGATACTAGAAATGCAATCCCCTCGGCCGGTGAAGGAAGTGCAGAGGCTCACGGGGTGCTTCGCGGCCCTCGAGTGGTTCCTCTCACGATCGGATAATAAGAGCCTCACTTTCTTCAGGAACTTGAAAAGAAAAACATTTGAATGGGACAACGAGGCTGAGAGCGCATTCCAACAGTTGAAGCAGCACCTGACGACCATACCGAAGCTAGTCTCCCCCTTATCGGGATAGACCTTACATTTGTACTTAGCTGTATCAGAATACGCCCTCAGCGCTGTTTTAGTAGCGGAGAGGGAAAAGGTTCAACATCCCGTATATTTCATCAGCCACGCCTTTAGGGGCGCTTAATCTCAATACCCACAAATTGAAAAGCTAGTGTATGCCCTCGTCATGGCAAGCAGAAAGCTGAGACCTTATTTTCAGTCTCATCAGATTAAAGTCCTAAACGGACAACCAATTTAGGAAGTGCTCGAAGGAAAGAATCACTCAAACATAATGACAGAATGGAGGAACCAACGGTCGGACTACGGACTGCAATATGAACCAAGAAGAGCGATCAAGGCTCAGGCCTTGGCTGACTTCATTGTGGAATGCACTAATAGACCATTGGTTCCAGAAGATTCCAAACCATGGGAACTACACGTCGACGTATCTGCCACAAGGACTGGAAGGGGAGCGGGGATACTCATTAAGACTGAAATGGGCGACCGACTAGAGTATGCTCTTAAATTCGCGTTCGTCGCTTCTAACAACGAAGCGGAATATGAAGCCCTCTTGCTCGGTCTCCAGATCTGTCAAACAGCAGGTGCCCAATCCGTCGTCGTTAGATCTGACTCACAATTGATTGTTGGTCAAGTGTCAGGAGAGTTCGAGGTAAAAGAAGATGGGATGAGGATGTATCTTCAGAAAGTTTAAGACCTCGTCAGCAAACTAAAGAAATTCGACATTAAGCATGTACCTCGGTCAGAAAACCAGCAAGCCGATGCTCTAGCAAGACTTGCAAGTTCAATTGAATGGATGACGCCCAGGACGATAACTTGGGAAGTGTTGCGAGAGCCCAGCATCAACGAACCATCTCTGGTTAACATACTAGAGAGAGGAAACATATTGCACCAGCCAATAACTGAGTACTTGCAATAAGGCAAGCTTCCCAAGGATACAAAGGACGCTGAAAGAATCAAACAAACATCCAAATGGTTCCTTTGGCATGATGGCCACCTGAAACATCCAAATCGTTCACGCATCCTCTGCTGAAATGTGTCACCCCCGATGAGGGTGAATACATACTGAGGGAAATTCATGAGGGGGCTTGTAGCGCCCATCAGGGCGCAAGAACGATAGCTGGAAAGGTTCTCCGAGCGGGGTACTAATGGCCCACCTTCAGACAAGATGCTATAGCCCTTATGTAGAAATGTAAGCCTTGTCAATTCTATACCGATGTATCGAGGCGGCCAGCACAAGATTTATCAGCAATACTGCCTACATTGCCTTTCGACCGTTGGGGTATGGACCTCCTTGGACCATTCCCACCGGCGTCTAGACAAAGGAAGTTTCTCATTGTGGCCATAGATTACTTCACAAAGTGGATTGAGGCTGAACCACTTGCAATAGTCAGCGACAAACAAGTCAAGGATTTCATATGGAAAAACATCATCACCAGGTTTGGTGTCTCCAGAGTGCTCTTGTTGGACAATGGTAGGCAATTCGATAGCAAGCCGACAAAGGAATATTGTGCCCGATTCAGAATATAAACCAGGTTTTCAGCTATCGGACGACCGCAGACTAATGGGCAAGCCGAGGCGGCCAACAAGATAATTGTGAGTGGAATCAAGAAACAACTAGAGGGCGCTAAAGGGTCATGGATCGACGAGTTTCCCGGCATGCTTTGGTCGGCTAGAACCACGGTCAAAGAAGCCACAAGACACAGTCCATTCAACTTGGTTTACGGCAGTGAAGCAGTTCTACCCATCGAAGTTGGAATCCCTTCGCCAAGAATAGCCTTCTATGATCCAGACAAAAATAAGGCGCAAAAGGTTGTAGACCTCGACCTACTCCCCGAGACAAGGGGCAACGCACTGTTGAAGTCTATAACTTACAAGCAGAAAATCACAAGGTACTTCAACGTAACAGGCGTGTCCTCCATTGGGAAATAAAGCTAGGTGACTGGGTTCTTAGGAAATTTGAAACAACTAGGAGACCTCCTACAATGGGGAAACTGCAACCCAATTGGGAAGGGCCATACAAAGTAACAGAGGTCGTCAGACCCGGCACCTTCAGGCTAGCAGATGAAGAAGGAAAGCCACTCACACGGCCCTGGAATGCTGATAACTTAAGAAAATACCATGTATGATCTAGTCCTCACTTACAATGATATAGTTAGGGGCAAAATTAATTCCTTGTAATAAGAAAGTTTTTATTTACAGTATTTAAACTCTATCAATGTAAGAAACGCTCAGGTATGAATACAAATCTCCCTTTGATTCTATTTAATCGCATGTGCCCTCGGGCAATAGATATAAAGCCTACTTGCATGTGCCGTCGGGCAATAGAGTCTAGGTTTAAAAGACTCGCATGGTCCGCCTCGGAAAATAGAGTCCCTTTCTGACAAACGAAACAGGCAGACTCGCATAGGTCCAACTCGGACAATAATGTCCCCTAACATGCAAACAAAACTTTATGACAGTAACAAACATTAAAGGAGAAACGAAACAATCAGTTGAATGTACGAGATAAGAATACTTCATAAAAAGAGTTATATTTCAAACTCACAAAATATTGTCATATTACAACTAGAATAAGTTCTTAACTAAAAATTAATTACAAAGAAGAAAGCTAAGAGTCAGGACTGGAGTCTACAAGGGTCCCTCGATCGTTTTCTCTCTTCTGCCTCTACTTTGGGGTACCCCCAGCCTCGGCAGCAGGTGGACTCTCTTTGGAGCTTAGAGCCCCAACATCTTTAGATTCGACACCCCCTATTGGAGCATCAAAGTCAGCAGCAATTATCTCATTTTGTTCGTCATCCATCATCTTATTACAAGTTTTTTGGATGTGCTGCCACATGTTGGGGTCATCCTTCTCAACGATCTGTGCCACCCTCCTGAGGGCATCAGCCTCCCCATGACCATATGAGGCGAGACCAACGGAAGAGGCAAAGTCCTTTCCAGCGACTGAGGCCTTCCACTCTTCTATAATGACAGCAGAGTTCTTGTTCATCTCATCAGTTTTCCTCGCCAAGGCACCCTTTACCTTGGTCTTCATCAAGCGTAGCTTCTTTATCTTGTTTTGAAGAGATACAATCTTGTCCGTCTGCTCTTTTAGAGTGGAAAGAGTGGTGTCATGCTCGGTACTCAGCTGCTTGATCTTCTCCTCGACCTCTTTCTTCCCCTTCATAGCCTCATTACGCTCCCCCTCGAGTTGTTTCACTCGGTCCTTCAGCTGTTGAACGTCACTGGTCATGGCTTTCTTGAATTGCTTAGCCATGACATTTATTCTCATAGAGACCTGTTAAAGTAGGTCAGTATATGGAGTTGGCTTAAACAAAATGAAAGATGAAAAAGTAAGAACTCTTACGTCCAACCACAAGGACACGATCTTGTCAACCTGGTCAGGACCCTTGGCTTTCAGCGTTGCCTCGTCCTTTGGGGTGGAGAGATCCATGAGGGACTTCCTCGCCCTCGACCTCCTCTCACTAGTGGACAAGTCGATAAAAACCTTGTCCAATCCAGCAGGAAGAGGACGACAATGAATGACCGTGTCCTCCTGGTAAGCCAACTCGAGGTCTCCAGGATTAGAGACCTCTATAACCTCCATGTTTTCTGGGACCGCGTCAGACTCGGATCCCTGTGAGAGTCTCATCTCCTCGATCTCCTTCAAAGCTTGAGGATTAGATTGCTGCCCCCGAGGCTGAGGGGGGCTACTGTTCCTCTTGCGCTTAACGTTCGCCGGGTTCGGATTCTGCGATACAAGTGTTACACATGAATATATGCTAAGTACTTGAAAAAGAAAAATAAACAAAACTAGAAGCGGTCATACCGAGGGAGGAGGGGGAGTATGCAACTTCCCCTGTGCAAGCTTCTCAGCCATCCTTTTCCTCGTCAAATCGACAACATCCACAATGCTTGCCATCCTCTTTGGTAGATCAGTCTTCACTCTCTCTGCCAGCAGAAACAAAAGTTAGATATAGTCTATGAAATAGAAATGAGAATGAATAAGAATAAATGTCGTTCCTACCCCTTGGGAAAACGTGACTTAGACCAACATAACATAGGAAAAACTCATTCTCGAGGAAGGTCTTGTCCGGCAAAGTAAACCGAGGCCTTATGACCTTTACGCCATCTACCTTTTATTCAACGGTTCCAAGATAGTGAGCCACGATCGCCTCCTCCTCGGTCATTCTCTCTACGTTATTGTTTATTTCAAAATCGGAAGCATTAGGAGTCGGGGCCGTCGGGAAAGGCCATCCATTAGGGTCAGTGTTATATACAAAAAGGAAGTTGGTTCTAAAGTACTTTTTGCTCAAAGGAAGCCCGCCCTTAAGGCGATACCCCCCTCGAGAGTGGAATGTGTACTATTTTTGTGCATACTCCTTCCTAGAAATATGTACAAGTTTGGCAATGTTGCGCCACAATCTAATACTAGGGGCAACACTTAAAAGTCTACACATAGAAATGAATATGAGGGTGCTAGACAAGGCATTGGGCATCAGTTGGCAAAGGACTAAGTTGTATGTACATAGAAGCTCGGCCAAAAAGGGGTGTAATGGGAATTTGAGACCTGTTTTTAGATACATTTCGTATATGGCTATGGCCCCCGGGGTAGGGTTCTGTACAGTATATAGATTTTGTGGGTTAATTACAGTATAACCATCCCTAAAGTTATATTTACTCATGGTCTCCTGAACACCGTTTGATCCTAGATACCTTTGAGAATGGGTGGTGTAGACACCTAATTTAGCCCCCTGTCCCGCGGCAGGACTCTATGATGATTAAAAAACTCATTTCTCTAGAAGATTGGATAATCGAGTATACTTGGGCTTAAAAATAAATCTCATTCTTATTTCACGGACCTTTTTATCCAAATGCCTCTTTTACTATTTTAAATAAATGAGTAAAATAAAATAATAATAATAATAATAATAATAATAAATAAATAAAAATGTTTTAAAAACGTAGCAAGGTTAATTTAGTCACGCTGACAGCTCAGCGTGACTAAGCTAACAACGCTACCCTAGTAGCGTTGTAGGGTTCCCTGCGCTGCTGGGCCAGCGCGATTCGGCGTACCATGCTGGCAGCCCAGCGCGATTAGGGTTCCCACGCTGTTATAAAAACCCTCATTTCCTTCATTTCTCACACATTTTTTAACTCACTTTCTCCCTCATACTTAATTAATCCGATTATTGCTTTTAAACAACCTTATTTTTTATAATAAATATTTATTTGCTATTTATTTTAAAAAAGTTGCTACAAATTTTGCTAATATTGAAACAATAATTCGACTGTGCCCAAATTAACACTCGACGACTCCAATCTTCATACGGGAAGTGGTACGTTTCCTGAGAGCCCTAAAAATCAAACTTGTGGATTTGTTGTTGTTGGTTTTCCGAATCATTTACCGCTTTTATCATTTTGTTTTTGTTAAAGGGCTTAATTTGAATTAATTTATCACATTAAACTAAGATAATATTTGGACAAATTGTATCATGCTAGGAACCTTGAATTAATCTTAACGACGATTTGACTAAATTATTAGGTTTTATGTGATTTCACCTTAATAATAGTAATTTTGTGTTAGGTTGTAAATTATTTTTTGTGGCTTTATATAATTTGTGTATATTGAGAGAAAACTAGTATGGCTGCCTACGGCTAATATGACGCACTCCGCCATATTAGTACCTTCACCCCCGAATCCAACCTTTGGTTCGTAAGATCATAACTTGGAGTCATCCCCATGGGATCGAAGGGTTATTCTGTCAATTTAGATTATCGTCCCGTATTCGTGTCCCATTCGTATCAATCTAAATACACGGTTTATGAGTTTGATTCCTAAACTCATTGGCGACTCTTTACTACATCGTCTGTATTCGTATATTATTATCTCACTCGAAAAAAAAAATAAAAAAAAAACAAAAAAAAAAACCAAATTAGCGTAGCGCGACAACTTTGTCACGCTAACGTCGCAGCGTCATAAAGTTTGTCGCGCTACACCTGCAACGTGACAAGCTTTGTAGCGCTGCACAGTCAGCATGACAAACTTTGTCACCTACCACGCTAGCGCGACTGAAATTCCTGCGCTTCTGTTTTTTTGCAAATACTTCTAAAAAAGTCCATTTCACCTTTCCTTAAGCCAATTTTTCAGGTCTAACTTGACCTTGGACGCTGGTGAAAGTGACCAAAAAATTGGGACCCTAAAAAACCGGGGCCCCTACAGTGGCGACTCCACTGGGGACTAAAAGAGGTGTGACTTGAAAATTTTCTCTCAATTATACACTTATTATATTTAGAACATTTGCTTTTTTTTAGTCATATTGGCATACATGTAACATACACTTGGCCTCCATGTGTTTGAAAGATGCCTTAGGATTACTGTGATACTTCTACATTTCGGGGAGAACTATTGACTTGGTGGGGCCCATGGTCTCTAGCAACCGAGCAGATAAACCTTATCCCAACTACAATCAATTTCTAAGCCGCCCATGGTACTTAGATGGGAGAAACTTCATATCTAACGGTTATTTATCGCAAAGTGTTGGAGCAAACTCCTTAGATGTAGGCCCTTTTGACTGACCATGACAACCGTAGTTTGACTGCATTATTTAGTAATTATTTGCTTCCCTTTTGTTTTATAAATTTGCTTGTTTTGCTTTTTATATTTGTGCTATGTAGATTTTCTGAGGTTTTCAAACCAATTTTAATCACAATATAGTATTAGCTACCTAAATTCATTGATTACGTAAAATTTTTCCATAATTTTAAATTATATTCTTTGATATCATTTGATTGCTTGGAAGATTTTTATGCACCAATATATTTGATTTAGTTAATAAAATATTGCAAAAAATTTATTAATCAAATCCTTGATCTTCTTAGGATTTGATTAATAGAATCTTTGATTAAATAGAAACTAACTTTTACACTTAACATTTATTAGAAAATTCAATAATATTAACGATTTCAAAATACTTTCCTTTTTGAGATTTTTAATATAATTCGAATTTTTGGAAATTTACTATTAATTCTTTCTTTAGAATTTTATAGTTTAATTCCAAATTTCTAATAAATCTAACTATCTCACTTTCCCTTGTATTATTTTCAAAAATCAAACACTTAAATAATTTTTTTAACTCAAAAAAAAATCCATCAAGGTCAATTATGAATTTTTATATTTTTTTATTAATTTTTTATTTTTCCTATAGCTTCCCATCAATTAACCTTGATTGTTATTACTCTAATTGTTGAGTCTCGTTTCTTTATTCATTTCTTCTATCTTTTTTTGTCTTCCTCATCATCTCTTTGTAGGATCCAATAATGATAATCTGAAATTACTAATTGCTTTGACAACGCACGATTTTTGACAATGTTTTAATGACTCACATACAAATAACATCATCACCAATCTTTCAAAAGTTCGGTCTAATAATAGGCCCATTTAGGCCAAATAAACGTATATATGGGCAACATGGCATAATCCAAACCCATTAAATACAAATTTAATGATAACTTAGCAAAATCAATAGAACTTGCAGCGTAACTAACTCTCACAAGCTAACACAAACAGCGCAACTCTTCTAATTGCGCTACACACTGTTAGCATCACAGTTTAATAACGATACCTCTACGCTACTACGCCTACTTCTTTTGTCACGCTACAAAGCTAGTGCTAGAACTTTTTTTTGCACTAAAAAGTCATGTATTGAATAGTTTTGATGATATTTGTAGTATTTATTTGAAATTACTCATACACATTTTAATCATAATTAACCCCAACTAAAGGGTTTTTAAGTTATTTTAGAGCCCGTTATGGTTCAATAAGAACCCACTTTTGG
>PYUH01000656.1:1012262-1042327 GCA_016808085.1 Suaeda aralocaspica | reverse complement strand
ATTCTCTCCCTCATACTTAATTAATCCGATTATTGCTTTTAAACAACCTTATTTTTTATAATAATTATTTATTATTTATTTGCTATTTATTTTAAAAAAGTTGCTACAAATTTTGCTAATATTGAAACAATAATTCGACTGTGCCCAAATTAACACTCGACGACTCCAATCTTCATACGGGAAGTGGTACGTTTCCTGAGATCCCTAAAAATCAAACTTGTGGATTTGTTGTTGTTGGTTTTCCGAATCATTTACCGCTTTTATCATTTTGTTTTTGTTAAAGGGCTTAATTTGAATTAATTTATCACATTAAACTAAGATAATTTTTGGACAAATTGTATCATGCTAGGAACCTTGAATTAATCTTAACGACGATTTGACTAAATTATTAGGTTTTATGTGATTTCACCTTAATAATAGTATTTTTGTGTTAGGTTGTAAATTATTATTTTGTGGTTCTTTATATAATTTGTGTATAATTGAGAGAAAACTAGTAATGGCCGCCTACGGGCTAATATGACGCACTCCGCCATATTAGTACCTTCACCCCCGAATCCAACCTTTGGTTCGTAAGATCATAACTTGGAGTCATCCCCATGGGATCGAAAGGGTTATTCGTGCAATTTAGATTATCGTCCCGTATTCGTGTCCCATTCGTAATCAATCTAAATACACGGTTTATGAGTTTGATTCCTAAAACTCATTGGCGACTCTTTACTAGCATCGTCTGTATTCGTATATTATTATCTCACTCGAAAAAAAAAGATAATAAAAAAAAACAAAAAAAAAAACCAAATTAGCGTAGCGCGACAGACTTTGTCACGCTAACGTCGCAGCGTCATAAAGTTTGTCGCGCTACACCTGCAACGTGACAAGCTTTGTAGCGCTGCACAGTCAGCATGACAAACTTTGTCACGCTACCACGCTAGCGCGACTGAAATTCCTGCGCTTCTGTTTTTTTGCAAAATACTTTAAAAAAAGTCTATTCACCTTTCCTTTAGCCAATTTTTTAGGTTTAACTCGACCTATGGACGGTTTGGGGAAGGTGACCAAAAAATTTGGGACCCTAAAATCTGGGGCCCCTACAGTGGCGACTCCATGGGACTAAAGAGGGTGTGACTTGAAAAATTTTCTATCAAATTATACACTTATTATATTTAGGAACATTTGCATTTTTTTAGTCATATTGCAAACATGTAACCTACACTCGCCTCATGGGTGAAAGATGCCCTTGGGATTACAGTGCATTACTTCTACATTTCGGGGAGGAACTATTGACTTGGTGGGGGCCAATGGTCTCTAAGCAAAACGAGCAAGCATAGAACATTATCCCACAACGACATCAATTTTCTAAGCAGCCCCATGGTACTTAGATGGGAGAAACTCATATCTAAAGGTTATTATATCGCAAGTGTCGGAGCAAACTCCTTAGCTGTAGGACCCTTTTGATGACCATGACTAACCGTAGTTGATGCATTATTTAGTATATTATTTGCTTCCCTTGTGTTTTATAAATTTGCTTGTTTTGCTTTTTATATTTGTGCATATGTCGATGTTTGCGGTTTTCAAAACCATTTAATTCACAATATATATTAGCTACCTAAATTAATTGATTACGTAACCTATTTTCCATAATTTTAAATTATATTCTTTGATATCAGTTGATTGCGTGGAGATTTTAGGCACCAATATATTTGAGATAGTTAATAAAATATGCAAAAAATTTATTAATCAAATCCTTGATCTTCTTAGGATTTGATTAATAGACTATTTGATAAATAGAAACTAAACTTATACAATTAACATTTATTAGAAAATTCAAATAATATTACAGATGTAAAAAAGACTTTAACTTTTTGAAGATTTTAAATAATTCGAATCTTTTGGAAATTTTACTAATTAATTCTTTTCTTTTAAATTGTATTAGTTTTATTCCAACTTTCTAATAAATCTAACTAGCTCACTTTCCCTGTATTATTTGCAAAAAATCAACAATTAGAATAATTTTTTTTAACTCAAAAAAAAAATCCATCAAGGTCAATTATGATATTTATATTTTATTAAGTTTTTATTTTTTCTATGAGATTCACATCAAATTAACCTTGATGTTATTATCTAATTGTTGAGTCTCGTTTCTTTTTTCTTCCTATTTTTCTTCTATCTTTTTTTGTCTTCCCTCATAATCTCTTGGAAGGATCAGATAATGATAATATGAAAATTACTAATTGCTTGACAACGCACGATTTGATCCCAATGTTTTTAACGACTCACATACAAATAACATCATCACCCATCTTTCAAAAGTTCGGTTTTAATATAGGCCCATTTAGGCCTAAAAAGTATATATGGGCCACACATGTAAAGGAATCCAAACCCATTAAATACAAATTTAATGAAACTTAGAAAAATCAAAGGAAATTGCAGCGTAACTACCTCTACAACGCTTACACAAACAGCGCAAATCTTATAATTGCGCTACACTGTTAGCATCACAAGTTAATAAAGCGACATCGCTAGCGTAACTTCTTGTCACGCTACAAAGCTAGTATCCGTACGTCACGCTAGAACTTTTTTTGCACTAAAAAGTCATGTCTTTGATAGTTTTGATGAATAGGTAGATTTATTTGAAATTACTCATACACATTTTTTAAAATCATAAGTAACCCCAACTAAAAGGGTTTTAAGTTATCTTACAGCCCGTTATGGTTTCAAATAGAACCCACTTGGTTTTTTTTCTTCAACATGTTATCTATTAACACATACTGAATGGACACATTCTGTAAGTGCACTCTTATAATTGAAATTGCAAAGGGTTGCTACATATTATTGGCATACCAAAAATGATGGAAAAAATTCCAATATAAACAAAAGAAAGTTTGTTTGCTTTAGAAAAGTGATAATATGTGCTAATTACTATTTTTTTCTAAACACTCCATCCCTCCTTTGCATCAAACGACTTCTAATGTTTCAATTATGAGCCATGGTTCAAACCTACTCCTAAATGTTTTGATTAGAATCTATTGATAAAATAGACCCATGGTCTATAGTTGGACTGAAATATAATTGAAGTTTCAATTAATTATGGTTCTATTTAAAATTCTTCAAATGCCAAGACAAGAAAATCGAAGAAACATATTAAAGACGAGTAGGACACATACAAATGATTTGGAACAAAACTAGAACTCCATTCACGTCCCTAGTTTAATTCTCTCTTTTCTTTTCGTCATTTTCATGGTAGAGTTTGAGAATATGATGCAATTATTATTTATGTAATGTAAAAAAACAAACTTAACTATCAATAAAATGAAATTCAATTCATCTTAAAATTGTACATTCTCTCTCTACTCATCATGTCTTGCTTAAAACAAGTGCAAGTGAATGAACTCATCAAGTGAGTTAATCAACAGGGCAATGAAGAAACAAGCTTAAAGTATAAATTGGACCTATCGACACGTTGTTCATATCAAATGCATCTTAATTTGACGCATCCACCCCTTGAACAACTTACTCTATATTTTAATCCTTTAAATTAAATGTGTTAATTACTTAATTAAGTTATTAAAGCAAATGGTCAAATAAATTTCTCTTTTGAGGAAACAAACTTGACTTTTTACACCATAGGCCAGTCAGCACGAGCCTAAAAGTTTAAATGGGGTCAATTTAAGTCTAAAAAATTGGGGGCTCACTCCAAGTCCACTTAGGTTTTATTTAAGATGCCAATACACCAACATCAGAGGCACCTTTTGAACCCTAAAAATATCTCCCTTATCTTGAATAACCGACATTATGATCCACTTTCTTGGTAGCCTGTTTGTGCCTAAACACATAGCTGTTTCTTTCATTTTAGAACCACATCCAAAAAATTGGGCCCTAGGGACACTAATGCTACGAGGACATAAATAAAAAAGCAACCCATAAAGCAAATAGATATGTTAAAGAAGATCTGATTTTCAATTCAAACAAATGGAAATGCAGGAAAGTTGTCAACAGGTCAAGTTTAAGAATAGAGTTGATCATAGTTTAAGAACCAAGTTTGTGATAGTTTGGGTTAATTAGGGATTTGAGCCTTCTTCCATGTCTTTATTACACCTTAAGCGTAGCCACGTACAACCCTGAAATCCTCCTTGAGGTGTACAAAAATGACAAAAAACTTGTGTCTTTACCTTTAACACATCAATAAATCAGAAGAAAGAGCTAGTAAGGGACTGCTTCCAACTACGGAATTGGATACGTAGAACCTTTTATAAGGTGCGGTCGTTAATAGTCCTCCATATTAAGGACTGTAACATGAGTAAAATTTTAAGGGCCCATGACCAAAACAAAAAGTTCTTTGAACACAAGGACCCACCTAGGTCTTGCTAATATTTTATTTTCGGGACCGCACAACCGTCCTTAAAGGAAAATTGCCTTAATGTCACATAAAGCAAGTCATTTTCTTCTACACATATCATCCCTCTTTACTTTTTTTCCCACATACTCTTCTCATCAAGCTTCTTTCCTTTCTCATGTTATCATCATTAACTCTTTGAACTCAAACAACACATACTTCTATACTCCGTGTCCTTTTATTCGCAAAATCATACAACTTCTTCATTGTCTCTTAAGAATTGAATTTTCATAGCGATATATACCTATCCATGGCAGCAGCGAGATCACTTGACATATATCATCGTCGTCACCAAAAAAAAATCTTTCTATTCTTTTAGTTCGGGTCCTTATAAAATTGGCAACCTCGTCTACTTCAAGGCACTATCATCTTCAACACTTCAAGACTTTGAGCAAGCATTATATATATGATGCTTATTTCCCTAAAGAGATTTCACATTACTAGTAGCCAAAATTGAATTTGAATAAACAAACTTATCAAACAAGACAATCCACGAAAGTATAAGATGATAGGCTCATAAACTAAGATCAAATGGGCAAGGCTAAAATTACTCCCTTTGCATCATAAGCATTGTCAAGCACATATTACAACAACTGTGATCAATTTTGGATTCCTTAACTTTACCTTCTTCTTCCTAATTCTCTCGTAAAAAAAATTATCATGTTTTTTGTCAAAAAAAAAAAAAATGCGATTTAGTGAAAGTTGAGTACCCCATCCCTTGCGTTCATCGAACATGCTCTGGCACCCGTGTACATTTGTTGCTATTTTGTGTTTGTTTTCCCTCGTTGCTATTTGTAGCATAATTTGGAGCATATTACATTATAACTAGCTTGTGTACTTATACTCTTAGCGCTTGCATACATATTTGTGACCTTTCTGTTGCTACAAGTCTCCATCTACACCACGTTAACACACTGGGGCTACATTCTTTCAAAATTAGTTATGAAGCCACTTGCTTCAAAATTCATTAAGACTTATGACATTTTCTTGTTACCCTTACCAAAAAAAAGAAAAAAAGAAACATGGAAGTGTCTCACTGAAAACTTCATTTGGCGATTATTTTTGGGAGTAAGTGGATAACCTCCACAAAATATGCCATTTTTTCCCCTACTTGGACCCTCGATCTCAAAATATAGCTCATTAGTATATGTCAAAAATCAAAAGGCCCAAGGTCTAATCAATAAAAAAGAACAATAATGAAGTTAAACTTGAAAAACTTTTACAAAAAAAAAAAAAAAAAAAAAAAAAAGAGCCAGAAAATTAAAAAAAAAAAAAAAACGTAGCATCACAGACTTTGTAGCTAACTGAGGAGCGCCACAACATTTTCAGCGCTACTTAACAAGTGCAACAAATTAGCAGCGCTCCATGCGTAGCGCAACAAAGTTGTCACGCTACAACCGCAGCGTACTAATTTTCTTGCGCTATGTCATTTGAGGTAAAAATTAAGAGCATTTTTACTTTTATCATACTAAATAATGGATAATTGATTTCTTATTTTGGAGTACGTTGCTTCATAAATATTAAGAGCATTTCCATTTTGGTTATAAATAAGAGTGTTACTCTAATAATTAAAATTAAATTAATCAAGAGCATTTCACTTTTTGAGTATTAATTTAAGAGCCCAAAACTCTTATAATGAACTAATCAAAGAGCACTATCACTTTTGATATTAAATTAGGAACCCTACCCCTCTTAAAAATGTCAAAATATATTAATCATGACATTTAAAAGCTAACGTGTCATACTAATCAAGAACACTTTCAATAGTTCATGGAGCATTATACTTCATTCTATAACATTATTTAGAGAATCATTTGCCAATTCACTTTGTTAATAAAATAAAAGCATACTACTCTTACGATGCTTGGAGCATTCTTCAATAATCGTTATAAAAAAACTTATTTCGTTCATATCCTGAACATTGTTGACTACATTTGAATAAGGTTATGACAAATAATTCTCTAAATCAACATGTAAGCACATATTCATCTCCATATTTCTCAAATTATCTTAATTAAAGAATGTTTGAGATAGAAGCACTTACTTACAAAAGAAGAAGCACTTAAAGGAGCAGAGTAGCGCGGAACAAGTACTACGCAACACCTCAGCAGTCACAAACCTAAACACCTGCCTCAGTAGTGCGACTAACTCTACCACGCTAAAACATGTAGCGGACTAAATCTGACAGCGCCATCACCCAAGCCCAGTAATGAAAACATGCCAGTGTCCTACACAACACTACCATGTATTATCAAATTTGAACATCAACTTTAATAAAATGAGAAACATTTCAAACACAAACAAGTGAGGAAACGAGTCATTGGGGCGTGATAGCAGCAACGAAGCTGAAGGTCTTAGCAAGAGAGATCGATTGTTGGCATGAAGAATAAAGGGGTGTGTTGTTGTTGTTGAGAGAGATAGTGCTAAGACCTCTTCAGCGCGGTTGCTTGCTGCTATCCACGCTCCAAGTTGAGCGTTTCCTCACTTGTTGTGTTTGAAAAATGTTTGTCATTTTATGAAAGTGAGGTTCACTTGATAATTTAATGGTAGTGTTGTGTAGGGAAAACTGGCATGGTTTCATTAATGGGCTTGGGTGATGGCGCTGCAGATTAGTCGAGCTAAAGTTGTAAGAGTGGTAGAGTTAGGAGCACGAGGACCGGAAGCAGATATGGGAGGTGCTGTGCTGTAAGATGTGTAATTCCCCGTTCATTCCGCTTTCTCCGTAAGTCTCTTTTTCATGGGGGGTTTAGGGGTAGGACAGGGGACGGCGCGAGCGAGGCAGACGCGGGAAGGGCGGAGGCGGGCGGGAAGGGTAAGGCGGGAGCGAAACAGGCGGAAGGAAGCGGAAGGGGGAGAAGAGGACCGAGGTTAAGAGGGAGCAGGAATGTTGGAGTGCCGAGAATTAGTGGGACGCAAAATTGAGTAAAGGCAGGAAGTAGAAAAAATACGGTTAAAGGATCAGCAGAAAGAACATGAAGTGCGTTGGGTGGCGAGACGGAAGGAGTATGAAAGAATGACCGCCAAGCAGAGTAAGAGGAGTTGAGTGCCTGTTAAGTGGATTAAAAAAAAAGGGAGTTGGACAAATGATTATCTAACTTAAGGTTATAGAATGATAGTCTAGAATGCTCCTACGAAACCAGTGAGAAGGTGTTTCTTGATTAGTATGAACAAGCTAGCTTTAAATGTCATGACTTAATAGATTTGACATTTTTAAGAGGGGGGTAGGTTCCTAATTAATAAATCAAAGTGATAGTGCTCTTGATGATTCATTATAAGAGTCTATGGGCTCTTAATTACTAATCAAAAAGTGAAAATGCTCTTGATTAAATTTATTTTAATTATTCGAGTAACAAGCTCGTATTTTAACCAAAAAGGGAAATTGCTCTTAATATTTATGAAGCACGTACTCCAGGAATAAGAAATCAATTATACCAGTATTTAGTATGATAAAAGTAAAAATGCTCTTAATTTTACTAAATGACCATAGCGCAAGAAAATTAGTAGCGCTGCTGTTGTAGCGTGACAAACTTTGTTGCGCTCGATATGGAGCGCTGAATTAATTGTTGCACTAGTTAAGAGCGCTGTTGATGAAAATGTGTGGCGTCCTCAGTATAGCGCTACAAAGTGGTGATGCTACGTTTTTTTTTATTTTTTAATTTTCTGGCTCTTTTTTTTTTTTTTTTTTTTTGTAAAAGTTTTTCAAGTTTAACTTCATTATTGTTTTTTCCTTTTTTATTATTGATTAGACCGGGCCTTTTATTTTGACATTATCCCTAATGAGCTATATTTGAGATCGAGGGTTCCAAGTAGGGGAACAAACTGGCAATATTTTGTGGAGGGTTTATCCAAACTTTACTCCCAAAAAAATAATCGACAAAAGAAGTCAAGTGAGACAACTTCCATGTTTCTTTTTCTTTTTTTGGTCAGGGGTAAGGTGGTAACAGAAAAATGTCATTCAGTTAATGAGATTTTGAAGCATGCTTCATAACTAATTTTGAAAAGATGTAGCCCCCAGGGTATAGGTGGTGTAAGTATGGAGACTTGTAGCAGCCACAAGAAAGGTCACAAAGAGGTATGCCCACAGCTGCTAGAAGAGTATGTACAAGCTAGTTATAATGTAAGTATGCTCAAATTAGCTACAAATAAGCACGAGAAAACAACAAAAAAATATGCACCAAAGGTACACGGAGGGTGCCCTTAGCATGAGTTAGCGGGAAAGAAAGGGATGGGGTACTCAACTTTCCACTAAATAGATTTTTTTTTTTTTTTTTGAAGAAAATAACATGATAATTTTTTATACGAGGAGAATGGAGGAAGAAAGAAAAGTAGAAGTAAGGATCAAAATTGATCACCGTTGTGTATAATGTGCTTGACAATGCTTATGATGCAAAGGAGTAGTAATTTTAGCTGCTCATTTGATCTTAGGTATGAGCCATATCTTATACTTTCGTGTGATTGTTTGTTGAAAGTTGGATTTCAAATTCAATATTGGCTACTAGTAATGTGAATCTCTTTAGGGAAATAAGAGATCAATATTATTAAATGCTTGCTCAAGTTTTGAAGTGTTGAAGATGATCCTGCTTGTGAAGTAGACGAGTTGCCCAGTTATAAAGACCAAAAAAGAAAAGAGATAGGAAAGCTTTGGTGACGAGAGGATGATATGGAGTCAAAGTGATGCCTCGTGCTGCCATGGATAGGTATAAGATCGCTATGAAAATCATTCTTTAAGAGAAAAAAATGAAGAAGTGGATGATTGCGAATAAAAAGGAACGGAGTATAGGAAGTGTGTTGGTGTGCGTTAAAAGAGTTGAGGATGATAAGGCATGAGAAGGAAAGAAGCCTTGATGAAAGAAAGAGTTATGTGTGAAAAAAAAAGGAAAGAGGGATGATATGTGTAGAAGAAAATGACTTGCTTTATTGACATTAAGGCAATTTCTTGTAAGGAGGTTGTGCGTCCGAAATAAAAATAGTACTAAGAACTTAGGTGGGTCTTGTGTTCAAAGAACCTTTTTTTCATGGGCCCTTAAATTACTGAAGTTACATTGCCTTAGATGTAGGACTCTATTAGACCGCCACTTATAAAAGGTTTGCATACGTATCCAATTCGAGTTGGAATCACGGTCTTAGTAGCTTCTTTCTCTGAGTTATTGTGTGTTAAGGTTAAAGACACAAGTTTTTGGCAATTTTGTTACACCTCAAGGAGGGATTTTTCAGGATTGTAGCGTGGTTAAGCTTAAGAGGTGTAAGAAAGAAATGGAAAGAAGGCTCAAATACAAATAATTACCCAAACTATTGGACTACAACTGTCTTAAACTGGAGCAACTCTATTACTTAAACTTTACCTGTTGACAACTTTTCATGGATGTCCATTTGTTTTGAATGAAAATCCGAGTGCTTTAACATTATATATTTGCTTTATGGAGTTGCCTTTTAATTTATGTCACGTAGCATATTGTCCTATGGCCAAGTTTTGAGAGGTTGAAAGAAAACAAGCTATGTGTTTAGCACAAACAGGCTAACAAGAAAGTGGATCATAATGTACCGGTGATTCAAGATAAGGCGAGATATTTTTAGGGTTTCAAAGGTGGACTATTATTGGGTTGTATTGCATCTTTAAAATAAACACTAAGGGGGACTTGGAGTGGAGCCCCAATTTTTGAGACTTAATTGAGCCCCAATTAAACTGTTAGGCTCGTAGATGACGAGACTATGGTTAATAAAGTAAAGTTGTTTCCAAAGCGAATTTATTTGAACCACTTTGCTAATAACTTAATAAGATTAATTAACCACATTAATTGAAAGGATTTTTGTTGACAAATATATAGAGTAGTTGTTCAAGGTGTGATTGCGTCAAATTAAGGATGCATTGATATGAACAACGTAGTCTAATTGTGCCATTATACTTTAACTTGTTCTCATTGCCATGTTGATCTAACTCAACTTGATGCGTTCATTCACTTGCAATTGGTTTAAGCAAAGCATGATGAGTAGAGAGAGAATGTACAAGTGAAGAGAAATGAATTTCATTTTATTGTAGTAAGTTTAGTACATAAATGATTAATGGCCGCATAAGTCTCAAAACTGACCATGAAAGATGAAGAAAAGAAAAGAGAGAAATTAAAATAGGGAGGAAGTGAATGGAGTTCTAGTTTGGCCAAATCATGTTTGTTATGTGTCTACATCGTCTGAATAAGTTTGGCTTTCTTGAGCTTGCCATTTGAAAAATTTGAAATAATAAACACTAATTAATTTGAAACTCATAATTCAGTCCAAAACTATAGACCCTGGTCTATTGATCAAATAGATTCGAAATCAAACATTAGGAGTAGGTTGACCCTGCGGCTCATAATTGAAACACTTAGAAGATGCGTTTGATGCAAGGAGGGATGGAGTGTTAGAAAAAAAAAGTAGTAATTAGCACATTATTATCACTTCTAAAGCAAACAAACTTTCTTTTGTTATAGTAGGAATTTTTTCATCATTGTGTATGCCAATAATATTGTCGCAACCCTTGCAAATTTTCATATTATAATGATTGCCTTACAAGAATGTGTCCATTCAGTATGTGTAATAGATAAAATGTTTGAAAAAAAAAACAAAGGGGTTCTTATTGAACCATAACGGGGCCTCCCTAAAATAACTTAACTTAAAACCCTTTTAGGTGGGGTTAATTATGATTAAAATGTGTATGAGTAATTTCAAATAACTAATACATATTCATCAATAACTTTCAAATACCATGACTTTTTAGTGCAAAAAGTCTAGCATAGCTTTGTAGGTGACAAAAGAAGTGCGATAGCGAGGGTATCGTTATAAACTTGTGATGTAACAGGGTTGTGTAGGCGCAATTCGAGAGTTGCGCTGGTTGTGTAGCGTTTGTTTGTAGAGTTAGTTACGCTGCAAGTTCTATTGATTTTTGCTAAGTTATATTAAATTGTATTTAATGGGTTGGATTCAGGTCATGTTGCCCATATATCCGTTATTTAGGCAAAATGGGCCTATTATTAGACCGAACTTTTGAAAGATTGGTGCGATGATGTTATTGTATGTGGTCATTAAAAAATTGATCAAAACGTGCGTTGTCAAAGCCAATTAGTATAAGAGATTTATCATTATTGGATCAGTACAAAGAGATGATGAGGGAAGACAAAAAAGATAGAAGAAAAATAGAAGAAAAAAAGAAACGAGACTCAACAATTAGAGTAATAAACAATCAAGGTTAATTGTTGGGAAGCTATAGGAAAAATAAAAATAATAAAAAATATAAATATCATAATTGACCTTGATGGATTTTTTTTGAGTTAAAAAACAAATATTCTAAGTGTTTTTTGGGGGGGGATTTTTTTTTTTTTGAAAATAATTACAAGGAAAGTGAGTATTAGAATTATTAGAAATTTGGAATTAAAATAATAAAATTCTAAAAGAAAAGATTATTAGTAAATGTCCAAAAGATTCGATTATATTAAAAAATCTCAAAAGTTAAAGTATTTTGAAACGTTAATATTATTTGAATTTTCTAATAAATGGTTAAGTGTATAAGTTAGTTTTCTTTTAATCAAAGATTTCATTACAAGTCCTAAGAAGATAAGGAGTGATTAATAAATTTTTTGCAATGCAATTTTTATATTAAAACAAACAAACCTAAATTAATATATGGTGCATAAAAATTTCCAAGCAATCAAAATGATATCAAAGAATATAATTTAAAATATGGAAAATATTTTACGTTAATCAATTAGATTTAGGTAGCTAATACTATCTGTGATTTAAAATGGTTGACAACCTAGAAAATCTACATATGCACAAAATATAAAAAGCAAAAACAGCAAATTTATAAAAAAAAAAGGAAGCAAATACTTATAAATCAATGACAGTCAAACTACGGTAGTCATGGTCAGTCAAAAGGGTCCTAAATCTAGGAGTTTGCATCAACACTTTGCGATATATAACCTTAGATATGAAGTTTCTCCCATCTAAGTACCAGGGCGGCTTAGAAATGATTGTAGTTGGGATAAGGTTCTATCTGCTCGGTTGCTAGAGAACATGGGCCCCACCAAGTCAATACGTTCCTCCCGAAAATGTAGAAGTATCAGGTAATCCTAATAAGGCTCTTTCAAACACATGGAGGCCAAGTTGTTATGGTTACATGTATGCAACTATGACTAAAAAAATGCAAATGTTCTAAATATAATAAGTGTATAATTGAGAGAAAATTTCAAGTCACACCCTCTTTTAGTCCAGTGGAGTCGCCCACTGTAGGGGCCTGTTTTTTAGGGTCCCCAAATTTTTTGATCACCTTTCCCAGACGTCCATAGGTCAAGTTAGACTTCGAAAAATAGTGGCTAAGGAAAGGTGAAATGGACTTTTTTAGAAGTATTTTGACAAAAAAACAGAAAGCGCAGGAAATTTCAGTCGCGATAGAGTGGGTAGCGTGACAAAGTTTGTCAGCTGACTGTGCAGCGCTACAAAGCTTGTCACGTTGCGGATGTAGCGCGACAACTTTATGACGCTTTGCGACGTTAGGTGACAAAGTCTGTCGCGCTACGCTAATTTGGTTTTGTTTTTGTTTTTTATTATTATTTTTTTTTCGAGTGAGATAATAATATACGAATACGGACGTGCTAGTAAAGAGTCGCAATGAGTTTTAGGAATCAAACTCATAAAC
Source organism: Suaeda aralocaspica (assembly GCA_016808085.1). Lineage (NCBI taxonomy): Eukaryota > Viridiplantae > Streptophyta > Magnoliopsida > Caryophyllales > Amaranthaceae > Suaeda > Suaeda aralocaspica. The sequence continues at coordinate 1,029,275 of PYUH01000656.1, read as the reverse complement.
CGTGTATTTAGATTGATTACGAAGGGACACGAAGATACGGGACCGATAATCTAAATTGCACGAATAACCCTTCGATCCCATGGGGTATGACTCCAAGTTATGATCTTACGAAACCAAGGTTGGATTCGGGGAGGAAGGTACTAATATGGCGGAGTGCGTCATATTAGCCCGTAGGCAGCCCATTACTAGTTTTCTCTCAATTATACACAAATTATATCAAAGAACCACAAAATAATAATTACAACCTAACACAAAAATACTATTATTAAGGTGAAATCAAATAAAACCTAATAATTTAGTCAAATCGTCGTTAAGATTAATTCAAGGTTCCTAGCATGATACAATTGTCCAACTATCTTAGTTAAGTTTAAAAATTAAGCCCTTTAACAAAAACAAAATGATAAAGCGATAAATGATTCGGAAAACCAAAACAACAAATCCACAGTTGATTTTAGGGCATCAGGAACAAGTACACTTCCCGTATGGAAGATTGGAGGCGTCGAGTGTTAATTTGGGGCACAGTCGGAATTATTGTTTCATATTAGCAAAAATGTTGTAGCAAACTTTTTTAAAAAAATAGCAAATAAATAATTTTATAAAAAATAGGTTGTTTAAAAGCAATAATCGGAATGAATTAAGTATGAGGAGAAAGTGAGTTAAAAATGGTGAGAAATGAAGGAAATGAGGGTTTTTATAACAGCGTGGGAACCTAATCGCGCTGGGTGCCAGCATGGTACGCCGAATCGCGTGGCCCAGCAGCGCAGGGAACCCTACAACGTACTAGGTAGCGCTGTTAGCTTAGTCACGCTGAGCTGTCAGCGTGACTAAAATTAACCGCTACGTTTTGAACACATTTTTATTTATTTTATTATATTATTATTATTATTGATTTTATTTCATTATTTAAAATAGTAAAAGAGGCATTGGATAAAAGGTCCGTTGAAATAAGAATGAAGATTTTTTTAAGCCCAAGTATACTCAATTATCCAAATCTTCTAGAGAAATGAGTTTTTTAATCATTCATAGAGGCTGCGCCGGGACGGGGACAAAATACCGGTGTCTACACCACATTCTCAAAGGTATTAGGATCAAACGGGTGTTCAGGAGACCATGAGGTAAATGCACTTTAGGGATGGTTACTGTAAATTAACCCACCAAAATTATATACTGACAGAACCCTACCCGGGGGCCATAGCCATATACGAAATATGTATCAAAAAAGGTCCAAATTCCCATTACACCCTTTGCGAGCTTATATGTACATACAACTAGTCCTTGGCCACTGATGCCCAAGCCTTGTCTAGCACCCTCATATTCATTCTATGTTAGACTTTTAAGTGTTGCCCCTAGTATAGATTGTTGGCGCACATTGCCAAACTTGTACATATTTCTGGGAGGAGTATGCCACAAAAAATAGACAACTTCCCACTATCGAGGGGGGTATCGCCTTAAGGCGGGTTCCTGTGAGCACAAAAAGTACTTTAGAAACAACTTCCTTTTTGTATATAACACTGACCCTAATGGATGGCTTTCCCGACGCCCGACTCTTAATGCTTCCGATTTTGAAATAAACAATAACGTAGAGAGAAGAACGAGGCGGAGGCGATCGTGGCTCCACATATTGGAACCGTTGACTAAAAGGTAGATGGCAGTAAAGGTCTAAGGCCTCGGTTATTTTGGCCGGACAAGACCTTCCTCGAGAATGAGTTTTTCCTAGTTATGTTGGTCTAAGTCAGTTTCCCAAGGGGTAGGAACGACATTATTCTTATTCATTTATTTCTTTTCATAGACATATCTAACTTTGTTTCTGCTGGCAGGAGAGAGTGAAGACTGAGATACCAAAAAGGATGGCAAGCATGTGGATGTTGCGATTGACGAGGAAAAGGATGGTGAGGAAGCTTGCACAGGGGAAGATTGCATACTACACCATCTCCCTCGTATGACCGCTTCTAGTTTTGTTTATTTCTTTTTCAAGAATTAGCATATAGTCATGTGTAAACACTTGATCGCAGAATCGAACCGGCGACGTTACGCAGGCAGAGAACAGTTATAAGCCCCATCAGCCTCGGGGGAGGGCAGCAATCTCATCCTCAAGCTTGGAAAGGAGATCGAGGAGGGAGATGAGGACTATCACAGGGACCGGTCTTCTGAATCGCGGGTCCAGAAAAACAGGGAGGTTATTAGAGGTCATAATCCTGGAGACTCGAGTTGGATCTCCAGGGTTGGAGACACGGGTCATTCATTGTCGTCCTCTTCCTGTGGATTGGAAAAGGTTTTATCGACTTGTCCCACTAGGGAGAGGAGGTCGGGGGAGGAAGTCCTCAGGATCTCTCCACCCCAAAGGACGAGGCCAACGCTGAAAGCCAAGTCCTGACCAGGTTGACAAGGATCGTGTCCTGTGGTTTGGAAGTAAGATCTTCTTTTTCATCTTTCATTTTGTTTAAGCCAACCTCCGATACTGACCTACTTTACAGGTCTCTATGAGAATAAATGTAATGGACTAAGCAATTCAAAGAAAAAAGCCAGACAGTGACGTCAACAGCTGAAGGACCGAGTGAAACAACTCAGTGGGAGCGTTAATGAGGCTTATGAAGGGGAAGAAAGAGGTCGAGGAGAAGATCAAGCAGCTGAGTACCGAGCATGACACCACTCTTTCACTCTAAAGAGCAGACGGACAAGATCTTGTATCCTTCAAAACAAGATAAAGAAGCTACGCTTTGATGAAGACCAAGGTAAAGGGTGCCTTGCGAGGAAAAATGATGAGATGAACAAGAACTCTGCTGTCATTATAGAAGAGTGGAAGGCCTCAGTCGCTTGGATGGAAAGGACTTTGCCTCTTCCGTTGGTCGCGCCTCATATGGCATGGGGAGGCTGATTGCCCTCAGGAGGTGGCAAAGACGTTGAGAAGTATGACCCCCACAGGGGCAGCACATCCAAAAAAAACTTGTAATACCGATATGGAGGACGAACAAAATGAGATATGATGCGGACTTTGATGCTCCAATAGGGGGTGTCGAATCTAAAGATGTTGGGGCTCTAAGCTCCAGAAGAGAGTCACCTGATGCCGAGGCTGGGGTACCCCAAAGTAGAGGCAGAAGAAGGAGAGAAAAACGATCGAGGGACCCTTGTAGACTCCAGTCCGGACTCTTAGGCTTCTTCTTGTATTAATTTTAGTAAGAACTTATTCTAGTTGTAATATGATATATTTGTGAGTTGAAATATAACTCTGTTATGAGTATTCTTATCTCGTAAATCAATGATTGTTCGTTTTCCTGTAATGTTTGTTACTGTCATAAAGGTTTGTTTGCATTTAGGCGACATTATTGTCCGAGTTGGAACCCTATGCGAGTTCCTGTTTCGTTTGTCAGGACAAGGGACTTATTTTCCGAGGCGGACCATGCGAGTCTTTTAAACCTAGACTCTATTGCCCGACGGCACATGCAAGTAGGCTGTATATCTATTGCCGAGGGCACATGCGATTAAAAATAGAATCAAAAGGGAGATTGTATTCATACCTGAGCTTCTTACATGGATAGAGTTTAATACTGTAAATAAAAAACTTTCTTATTACAAGAATTAATTTTGCCCCTCACTAAATTAATTGTTAAGTGAGGACTAGGATCATACATGGTATTTTCTAAGTTATCAGCATTCCAGGGCCGTGTGAGTGGCTTTCCTTCTTCATCTGATAGCCGACGGTGCTCCCGGGTATGACACTCTGTACTTTGTTATGGCCCCTTCCATGCGGTTTCAGTTTCCCCATTGTAGGAGGTATCCTAGTGTTTCAATTTAATAAGAACCAGTCACCTAGCTTTATTTCCCATGGGGGACACGCCTGTTAGTTGAAGTACCTTGTGGATTTCTGCTTGTAAGTTATAGACCTCCACAGTGCGTTGCCCCTTGTACGGGGAGTAGGTCGAGGTCAACAACTTTTGCGCCTTATTTTGTAGGGATCATAAGAAGGCTATTCTTGGCGAAGGGATTCAACTCGATGGGTAGACCGGCTTCACGCCGTAAACCAAGTGAAGGGACTGTGTATTGGGCTTTCTTTGCCGTGGTTTCTAGCCGACCAAAGCATGCCGGGAAACTCGTCGATCCTGACCCTTTAGCGCCCGCTAGTTGTTTCTTGATTCCACTCACAATTTATCTTGTGGACCGCCTCGGCTTGCCATTAGTCTGCGGTCGTCCGCATAGATGAAAACTCTGGTTATATTTCTGAATCGGGCACAATATTCCTTCGTCGGCTTCTATCGAATTGCCTACCCATTGTCCAACAAGGAGCACTCTGGAGGACACAAACCTGGTGATGATGTGTTGCATATGAAATCCTTGGACTTTTGTCGCTGACTATTGCAAGTGGGTCAGCCTCATCCACTTGTTGAAGTAATCTATGGCCACAATGAGAAACTTCCTTTGTCTAGACGCCGGTGGGAATGTCCAGGAGGTCCATACCCCAAACGGTCGAAGGCAGTGTAGGGCAGTATTTGCTGAGATAAATCTTGTGTGGGCCGCCTCGATAACGGTTATAGAATTGACAAGCTTACATTTCTACATAAGGGGGCTATAGCATCTTGTATGAAGGTGGGGCCTTAGTACCCGCTCGGGACCTTTCCAGCTATCGTTTCTTGCGCCCTGAGCGGGATACAAAGGCCCCTCATGAATTTCCTCAGTAAGGTATTCACCCTCATCGGGGGTGACACATTCAGCAGAGATGCGGTGTGAACGATGTGGATGTTTCAGGTGGCCATCATGCCCAAAGGAACCATTTGGATGTGTTGATTCTTTCAGCGTCCTTGGTATCCTGGGAAGCTTGCCTATTGCACGTACTCAGTTATTGCGGGTGCAAGATGTTCCTCTCTCTAGTATGGTAACCAAGAGATGGTTAGTTGATGCTGGGCTCTCGAAACACTTTCCCAAGTTATCGTCCTGGGCGTCATCCATTCAAATTGAACTGCAAGTCTGCTAGAGCAGGATTAGTGGTTTTCTGACCGAGGACATGCTAATGTCGAATTTCTATAGGTGAGACGAGGGTCTTAAACTTTTGAAGATAATCTCATCCCATCTGTCTTTTACATCGAACTTCTAATGGACACTTGACCAACAATCATTGTGAGTCAGATATACGAGACGGAATTGGGCAACTGCGTTGGACAGATCTGGAGACCGAGCAAAAGGGCGTCATAGCCGCTTCGTTGTTTAGAAGCGACGAAACGCGGAATTTAAGAGCATACTCTCGTCGGTCGCCCATCTTCAGTATTAATGGAGTATACCCGCTCACCTTCCATCCTTGGGCAGATACGGAGCCGTGTTAGGTCAATGGTTTGGAATCTTCTGGAACAAATGTCTATTAGTGCATACACAAATGAAGTCAGCCAAGGCCTGGAGCCTTGATGCTCTTCTGGGTTATATGCAGTACGTAGTATAGTCCGACCGTTGGTTTCCCATTCTGTCATTAGGTTGAGTGTTCTTTCCTGCGAGCACTTCCTATAATGGTTGTCCGTTTAGGGACTTTTAATCTGAGTGAGACTGAAAATAAGTCTCAGAGTTCTGCTTGCCATGACGAGGGCATTACACTAGCTTTCATGTGGGGTATTGAGATTAAGCGCCCCTAAAGGCGTGGCTTGATGAAAATATACGGGGAATGTTGAACTTTTCCCTCTCCGGCTACTTAAAAAAAAAAAAAAAAAAAACAGCGCTGAGGGCGTTATTCTGATTACAGCCTAAGTACAAAGTAAGGTCTATCCCGATAAGTGGGAGACTAGCTCGGTATGGTCGTCACGGTGCTGCTTCATGTGGAATGCGCTCTCAGCTGTTGTCCCATTCAAATGTTTTCTTTTCAGTTCCTGAAGAAAGTGAGGCTCTTGATTCTCCGATAGTGAGAGGAACCCACTCGAGGGCCGCGAAAGCCACCCGTGACCTTGCACTTCTTCACCGGACGAGGGGATGCATTTTAGTACGCCTAGATCTTTTATTGGGTTGGCTCTATGCCCCTTTCATCTCAACAGAACCCGAGAAACTTCCCCCTTTGACCACCAAAAACACATTTCTTTGGATTGAGCTTCAGTGGGTATTTCGAAGGGTCTTTAAGGTATCGTGAAATCGCTACATGGTCCTCGTCTTTTGCTGTGACATCATGTCGTCTACGTAAACCTCCACATTCTTACGATTTGACCCTCAAAATCTTGTTCACCAGAGTGGTATGTGGCTCCCGCATTTTTTGGCTGAATGGACTAAACATGATCGTAGTAACCCTTGGTTGGTGATGAGCAAGTGTGAGGCTGCTCCTCCCGAGCCATCGGGATCTGATTGAGATCAACATTTGCATATATGAAGCTGGAACAGGTACATGTCAAGACGTAGAGTCACCAGCTTATCAATCTTGGGTAGAGGGGAATCATCGTTGGGCAGGCTTTATTGAGTAGGGAAGTCTATGACAACATTCCTCCATGTTCCATTTGGATGTTTTACCAAGGGGAAGACATTTGCCAGCCACTCAGTTTTTGTATTAAATTCTCTTGATGAACCATGCCTCGAGGAGCTTTGAACCTCGCTGGCAGAGACGGCTATCCTCTCGGTCCCTGGTGCCTCAACTTATGCTTGGACAGGCTTGTAACAGCTTGATGTTTAGCCTTGCTGCTGCATGAAAGAGGGATCAGGCCTGGCCTCTCTTTGGCTTAATAAGTGAATAAATCCCTATGATCCCTTAAGCACTTGGGAAGAGTACAAACCTTGACTTTCTCTCGAGGAGCCTCCCCGAACGGACAACCTCTTCTGGCGTTATCGCCTATTTGTACCTCAGGCTACCCTTTGTTGGCTGAGCGCCTAGGAGATACTTTTAACGATCTCAGCAAGATTACATTTCCATTCCGAATTGTCTGCTTCGGGGGAGACACCTTCCGGTTCTTGCCTCAGTCGGAGCCCGCATTTGATTTGAAGCTATTTACATAGCACTCTCTGCCGGTGCGTGGTTGCCATAGACAGCTTCCCGCTTGCACCGGACGTAAGTTTTGAATTATTAAAGTAGTAGTTGCGTATGTTGAAAATGGTTGGCTTTTTTTTAAAAATTTTTTGGGTCGGAGTAGGCCTACGAAAGATGACGTTGTACGGTAGAGGGATGTCCACGACAACATAGTAATCATTAAGTTGCGCCCGCATCCTTTGTCCGATCATGGTAGGCAGATTTTCGTACCTACGGATATGTGGTGCCCATCGAACCCGACGAGGGGAAGACCAAGGTTGACATCTTCTTTCGACGTGTTAGGTTTAGACCAGACAATACAACGTGATGATATTGCTGAACTACCGCTAACAATTAGGACCCGCTTTACATAGAATTGACAATCTTACTTTGATGACGCGCGGGTAATGTGTGGTACCTGATAGAATGAATGTCGAGCGTCAGAAGTCATGTGGGGCAGGTTGGTTTGTCAGTAGTCCCCAACTGAGGTGAGAGAGCCTTAGATATACGTTCGGGCGTGGTGCTAGCTCCCCAAGGCGGAATCCACCAGCATAACATTGACGTCCCTGAATGTCTCGTCACCTATTTGATTGGTTGTGTTGTGCTTTCTGTTATATGATCTGTCTTGAGGACTTATCCATTTTGCCTCGTCAGCTCTCGCAGTCTGAGTGATGGTGTGCCGCTTCTTTATAAGTATTCGCACCACAAGCTCTTAGTCCTCCTGTACTGAGAGTCTTAACTGGGTTGGGTGGGAGGAAAATGGGAATGAGACCTGATTGTTCTAGATATATCTCTCTTCCGTTTCTCATGAAACGTGGATCATACCATAGTCTCAAATCCCGGCGCTTCTTCCCCTTATCCCGAGAGAAGGATTATATCTTCCTTTACTTCCTCTTCGATTGATGAGGATCCACTGGCTGTTTATGCGGCAGAGAGTGGTTGATGTATTTCTTGCCAAAGTCATAAACACGGTGAATGGTGCTGGACTTGTCATGGAGTAGAGCGAAGTGGAGCGACTTCGCTGAGCTCGGACATTAGAGCTGCCAATGCTACCGAGTCTTCCAGTAGAATCTCTACAACTCAACATTGAAAGGCGTAATGTACTCCGAGGGTTCGTCTCTCCCTCTTTTGCAGCAATGAGTTGTATGCTGTCTTCTTGTGTCGTTTTCGGATGCTAAAAAGGTTGATTGAACAACAATTCCAGTGTGGAGAAGTTTGATATTACTCCCGAGACAAAATCAATGAACCAGTTGTTGAAACGCCTTCCCCTTGAAAGTAGTCGGGAAAATTTGTGTTACTAGGATGCTTTGAATCCCGTTTGTACGACCCATCTGAGCTTGTAGGCTTGCATGTGGATCAGAGGGATTAGTGGTGCCATTTAAATGCCTTGATGATGAGGGGCACTTTTACCTTCTTGGGGTCGCAGTGTCCATGATCTCCTACTGAAAGAGCCTTGTAGATGCGGACACCCTTCGATGGGGTGATTACGACATTCATCTAGTAATTCCTCTTGATAACGGTTAGGTTTTTTTTTTTCGTTCTGCTTGAGACTGGGAGAGAGAACGTTCGCGAGTGGTGGGGCTATGTCTCTGCCCTCGTCGACCCTTTAGCGATGGTGCTGGCTGATGATGTGGGGATCTTGGGTTTGTGGGTCCGGTTGAGTGGTCCCACCGGACCTCTGCCTTAGAATCTTCTCGAATCGACGCCTCCGTTGATCTGATGATGGTCGGCGTCTGAGCCTGACCCTTAGGTCCTTGCTGATTTCCCTTTCTAGGTTGACAGTATTGTTTTGGCCAAAACTGCAATGAGTTTCTCGGGCATCTCGACGACATATGGATCTCACGAGCCCTCAGTTCATTCTCAGCTTCAAACTTCCTCAACTCCTTCACCCAGCTTTGATCAGAGTAGCCAGGTTGTCTGGGGAGCGAGGGTCGGCGCTTGTTAATGTGAAGATTGCTTCCCTTGGACGCGGCCTTTCTCCATCCTGACGAGAGTGATGGGTAGGTGCTCGAGCGTTGTTGGCGGACTGCCCGACTGCCAGAGGGCTGAGCTTGCAAGTCTTGACAAAATGTTGAAGGCTTCCTGGAAGGTCAAAGTCAGTCATCTTACTGCATTATGGTATCACTCCAGCCCGAGTGACGTTATCCTGCTGGAAAGGTTGGACAACCTCCATGTCCTGCCCGAGCATTCCTCCCGAGGATCATGATTGTTTATTCTCAACCTGAGCGTCCCCACAGTATATGTCGGACAGGCTGGGAACCGTTGACGTCGGACGCGTTTTGGCTATCGAGGTGTCATGACTGTTTGGAGGGTCTCCTCAGACGGCGCCAATCTGGTTTTATGATACGGACCTTTTGTTGAACAAGACTAGCGAACGCTCCCTCGAGAACTGGACAACCACAAAACAGCAAAGGAGGAGTTACCGGGGGTGTTTATCGGGACCGCCCCTCTGATGCTTAAGTTAGTCAGCCTGGAAGAATCAATCTGAATTTTCGGAATTAAATATGTCAGAAATTGTAGGAAAAGCGTACCTTGAAATGAGGAAAATCGTATATATTTATAGTAAGAAAGTACAGGTTGTCAGGGCCTTCGGATTGTGACAAGGGTCACAAATCTGGGCATCCCTTCGAAGGGAGTGGCCGTAAGGGCTTCCGTCCTGGTTGGGGGAAAATAGTATTTTTTCCCAACATGTTCGGTAATGATCAGGGACCTGGCCCAAACAAATTTTAGCAATGGGAAAGCAACGCCGTAGCAAAATTTTATAGAATAGCTTCCGTTACTAAAAATTGTTTGGGATACAATTACTTACATTCGAAGTGAAGCAGAATTTAGATATGGACACAAAACCTTCTAGCAAAAATTATTGTAGCTAAGAAAAAATAAAATTGTCGCCAAAAAAAAACAGCTATAGGTGAAGTTAAAAGCCTACGATGCTTATAAAATGAAACACCTCTATGAAGGTTCATTCTCATCCAAATTACTCCCCATCTTTTGCTGAAGTATTAAGTCTATTTATCATCTATGCTACTTTTCCAAAGATATCAATAACACCTTCATATCCTTTACTTCTAGGAATTTGTGGATTTCATTATTTAGCTATTTTGTTTCCAGTTCCATGAAATTATTTATATTTCTATTGTTAGAGTTCCGATTTGAATTGCCTAAGTTACGGTTGGATACCCCATGTGAAGAAATCTAGGGTTTGGTTTACAATTTGCGTTTCAACCTCAATTTTAAAGAGGGCGAGTGAGGGTCTCATAAATCTTGGAATAGTTATGGTTTGGTGGTTTTTGCGGGACTTTAGAAGGAAAGTTTACAGATCTATGCGTGGTATGTGAAAACAAAAAACTAAATTGGATTAAACGATTAGTTTTATATATATATATATTGTTGTTCGATCACTGGACCTGATTTATTGTTTTTTAGTTACGCGGGTGGGTGAGTATAAATAATATCCATGTTTCATCTCATGTTGATCGAGTTAACTTACTTTGTCAAAATTAATATTTTTGTCAATGGCCATCCATAAGTTCTTTTGCATTATTTGCGAGTCCATCTGAGTTTACAATAATCCATGATATTTTGTGTGTATTTTTCTTATTATATAATCGAACATGTTTTAGCTAATTTGAAAAGTTTTAACTATTGAATTAGCCACCAAGTTTCAGCATAGATGACATTTCGTAGCAATTTCCATAGCAAAGCAGTTAAATTAGCTACGTATTTCAATTGTTTTGCTAAAGAAAATGTCACGTGCTAAAAAGCTTTTTTTCTTGTAGTGTCACTATGGTGGTTACAAAAAATGGTCAACATCTTTGTGGCACAACTTAAATTTTGATCATATGCTACTCGACAATGTAACTTCTTTGCTTTGATTTGTCAGTCAAAAATTCTAACTCATATAGAGTGCGATAAATATTTTTCTCTAATATCCAAGAAACATATTCTCACCAAACACAACAACACTTGTGAAATTATTACTATATCTTGCGTGATTCAACTACGTATTTAACATCCGCAGGGAATAATACTAAAGTAATAAGAATTTTTTGTTCAACATACAAAAAATATATCAAGTCTTCTAGGCTTTCACATATAGGAAACACTCAAATACTTTTTACTTATACCATTTTAATATCTTGTTACAATTCAGTCAAAGATTCGTCAAGGGAATGATCAAAACAAACCTGTGGTCATATAAAATCTCATAATTACGAGTCCAGGTTTATAATCACTGATATGGATGCCAAGTGGGCTACGTGTGTGTAAGCTCCTAATGGACCAAGTGTCCACTTATTCGTGTTAATGCCTACATGGCACTCATGTGGTAATAGGGGATCTACTATTGAGTAGGCCCCAAATAATCTACGTGTCGCCATATGACTGGACCCCGGTCCTTTTGAAACAAGTCAATGAGAAGATTGTTCCCCGCACGTGTGCGCCTAATTCGTGGTTTACATAGGTCCAAAACAACCATTGGGGCCTTGAAAGCTTATGCCATAAGCCATGAGGATATGAGGAAAATAGAGTCAAGGGAGATGGCGAAAAGAGTCGCGTTCTGGAAGTGGATGTACTTGAGGCTATAAATCCCCTCAAAAACCACTTTTTGGGAATTCAATTTCTTCAATTATTTCCCTCATACATTAGAGATTTCTCTCTCAGCTTCTCTCTAGATTACGTAGTTGATTGTTATTGATATTTAATCTTTTTCTTGTTACAGATACCTTACTTAAACATCGGAGGGGGAAATAATCTACAAGGATTATTGTCCCTTGTTTGCAGGTTTCGGGAGGCATGTCAGCAGGGAATTAATCAATCTACACAGCCAGTCTATGTTAGCGAAAGTCCTTCATGTCCCTTACCCCACCTCAGTGCCCGTGCAACAAACAATCACGATTATAAGTATATGTATGTGACACTCCCTTATAAAATGAGTTGATTATATCCATAGATGATGTAGATGCCATAAAATTTCAATGGACATAATTCACACATCAATCTTACAAAAAAAGATCTATTTTTTTATATTAATTTAAACACAACTCGGGGTGAAAGTTCGGTGTTGCGGTTGGACTTTGCACTCCAAATCCAAACCATTATATTTCGGTGTTGAGTTTCACTCAAATCCAATCCAATTATGTTACAGTCCAAACCACACCAGACCATAAAATTCAGGTATTCTACTTTGAATCCCACAAAAAGAACCATAATTTTTTAGGATATTTTTTTCTAATTGTCTTCTCTCAAAATTTCTTACTTGACCTACTAAAAGTATATAGGCATATAGCTATATATAAGTACCCTTATATACATTAACAGCTTCATCAAAAACTTAAGAAAGTGGATTAGGGTTTTTTAGGTTCTTGGAATTTGGACGCATTGGGCCTTCATAAAAACTAGGCTTGGGGATTCGGGTAGATCAATGTTTGGTTTGGCAGTTTGAACGAATAATTTAAAAACTTCCCTAACCGACTCCAACCACACCAAAAAATTTCAAAAAATTTCGCGCCAAACACGCACCAAAATATAAGAAGACCGAAGCATCTTTTTGAAAAACGGTTTGGTTTTCGGTTTTACACAAACTTAGTTTCACCCCTCAAACACAACAAGGAACTATTCTAAAATACACGTGCAAGTTTTCTTAGAAAATTTCAAAAGAGGAGTTACAAATTACCAAAAGAAACAATCACCGTTTTTGTAGAGATCTAAACTTCCTCTATGAAAAACTCATTTCATTAGAGAAAATTACTTCTCTAAAAAAGTTTCTTTTCTTGGTAACAACAACAAAACTTCATAATCCATCCTGATCCCCAAAACTAGCTAAAGTAAAAGCACTAAATCCTTTCAATACCAAATAAGACTTGTATGATTTAATGCCAATCAAAACAATGTAAATAAATAGATTGAGTCTAAAAATTCATTATACTAATGTCAAGTATGAAATGAAAACCAAAACATGACATCACATAATCAAAAGTGTAGTATAAGAGTTTTCCCACTATATAACAAATTTTGACTTATAAGGGGGTTACTTATCATGTCACCAAATTTGATCTATAGGCACTGTCATGAAACTGAACTATAATACCAAGGAGGAACGAAATTAGAGAGTGAAGATCTTTTATATATTAAAAAACGAGAAGAAAATAGAGTACTGTTCAGTGAAACAGTAATATAGTGCCTCTACGGGCCCACCTTTACTACAATCTAAGATGCTCATTTATTTTTATCACTTCATTTAATATCAGCCACTAATTCATTCAACTTTCAGCTCCTTTTCTCTCATATTCCGCCCCATTTTATTTTTTCTCGTGCCTATCCTCTCCCATTAGGTTTTATACAATTTTTCTCATCCTCCATTGTTGCTACCCTTGACTCTTTTTTTCGATCTTCTTCTTTCATTTCTTTCTACCTTTTCCTCCTTTGGATATCTTCTTGTTCGGTTATTTTGTTGGATTTTTTGTCGTTCATTGACCCAGTTTCTTCGACTATAAGTATGGTTTTGTTCTTGCAATTTGGTGTGTTGATGCTTTACTTACCCTTTTCGTCTTATATGTGTTGTTGTTCATTTTTGACTCTCTGTTTGCGACCCCTTTATCCTTCTTTCTGCGAAGCAGCGTCAGAAAGGTATGTTTTGTTACTTTCATTGGAAACTCGTTTTTCAGTTTTGGGCGTGCTTGATTTTTACCTTGGGGTTAGTTGGTTTGATTCATGTGTGTTCCTGATCTCCAATTAGGGTTTAAATTTAGGTTGTTGTTTGTTCTCGCTACCTGTTCATTTCCACTCAATATCTGTTTCGAGTTTGGTTTAGGTTTGATCGTTTAGCTTTAGTTAAGATTTTCGTTTGTTTACGGGAAGTTCTGAGGGGCATTTGGGTTGTTGTTAGTTTCGATTGAAATGGATGTTTGTTGTGTACTTGTAATTTCAAAATTATAGGTTTATGTTTCATGATTTGATAGGTTCAGTTGTTTGTGTTTGATGATTCAACTCAGTTCACCTCCCTGCTAATGATTCAATCAATTCTTTTCATTTGCGCCATCGTCTCCCTGTATTTTCTTCTCATGGTTTTAGTCCATGTTGTTACAGGTTTTAGTCCATGTGTTTAATTACAAAAATCACCCTTCACTTTCTTTGTTTTGTGGTTATGGTTTTAGTGCAATATAGCTATTATCCCTCCATCTTTTCACTTAACTTTGATGTGAAGGTAAAATTAATTATTACTAAATATAGTTGGGTTTGCAACTCTTTTACAATAAGCTCCGGCTATTTATAGCTGTGAGAAGTATTTAATTAATTAGTAAAACAGTTACATTCTCAACGCTATATTTGATTCAATTTGTTGCATATAATTCTCATGCTCGATGTGTGCTGAAATTGATTTTATGAATTATATAGAGGAATATTGATATGGAAATAAATGTGATAATTTACAGTTGCACATTCTTACATTGAAGCGAAACTTATATCTTGTGGATCATCCTTTCTACCTATACTCTATGTTTCTTTCAGGGTCTTTACTTGCCACATATTACTTTTATAAGTTGTCATTAAGATGGTGATACTCCTTCATGTGATTTATATAGCAGACTTGATATATTTTAGGATTAAGGCTTGAAAATGTTGTGTAATCTCTGATTCTATTCAACTCAATTTTTTTGTTATTATCGTTGATTTCACTACTTTCAGTTAATTTTAGTTTAAATTGTTGCAATTGATTACGTTTTATGTTCACAATCTTCTCCCTGTATTTTCTTATCATGGTTGTAGTCCCTGTGTTTAATTTATCAAAAACACCCTCACTTTCTTGTGTTTCTTGGTTGGTGGTTTTAGGTTGGCAATATATCTTAACTTCATTTTAAGTTGCGTTCTTGGACACTAATTCATTTCATTTTTTCAATGTAATTTTGAAAATATTTTGATTTCCATTTGTTAAGGTTAGGTTTTCAGCACAGTCATTTACTTTAATTGCAACCTTTTTTGTATTTGAATCACTTGTATTAACTTGATTAGTTCAATCATCAGATCACACTGATTTTTCGATTGGACACTTGATTCTCCGTGATTGATAGACTTTTCTACTAGATTTAGATTCTGCAGCCCGTGTATCTATGTTCAATCATTTGTTTTTTTTGTGATATACAATCATTTCTTTGCAGTTGATTCCAATTATGTTTATAAATTTTATAGAATATCATAGGCAGTTTTTAACCACCGATGATACCTAAGTACCACCAATGAGTCTCGGTAAATTCTGAAAACATAGAGTAATTTTATATTCAACAACCTCAATAGCTAGACCGGTTCCGCAAGGCTATACCGTCGCTTCTGGGTTGCTTGAATTCGCACAGTGTTTCCCTGGCACAACAGTTGGAATTGACTTACATAAACAGTTAATCATTGCCTGCCGTCTTGGTGGTGTCATCTTTTGATTGTTTTCATTTGCCCTTTTAGGTTGACCAGATAGTATCTGGATTTGGCGCCCCGCTTCACGCCTGGTGCACATGAGTTTTATGTAGTGCTCGTTGTGTAATGCACCATTCAAATATTGTTGCTGGTTCTCCGATTCTAAAGGGTTATAAGTCGCAACTGGCTATGGAAGGATGCTCATTTCGTCTCGCAAAACTCTCTTGCGTAGCCTAGATGGTGACTATGAATTGGTGCTTTGGTTCGCACCACCTCCTTCATGCACGGTCGAGCCTTCTCTTCATACTTTTTTTGATTTGATTACTGATTTTTACTCATCCAATGGGTTGTTGACTCTCATGAACCTTATCATTTAGGTGTATTCTAAGATAATTAGTGAAATTTGTCATCATAAAGCAATTCTACTCATAAAATTGATTTCTAACAGCAATGGATCAAGCTATATTTTGCAGTTTACTCATTAAAACTGAATTTTCTAACTGCAGGGCAAGGCTATATTTATCTTTGGACCTTGGATGTGTGCATGATCGTGAGGTAGGTAAATTTTAGTGATTCGTTTCTTGCAGCTCTGATTGAATTATCGGTATGAAAGCAGGAAGACGTGGTAAACTTTTATGACTTTTGGTTTCAGTGCTTATTGTACTAGTCATACCTATTACTATGAGCTCGTGCTTGAAAGAATTCTTGTTGTTGATTTACCTGATTTGACTTTGCAACCTTTACTTGTTCATCAATTGGTTTCGAGGTTTATTTCTAACTCATTGTTCGATTTATTTCAATTGTGATTTTTTAGGGCGCTTGTGTTCTGTGTTATCATTATTGCTATAGCAGCAAGAATAGCACAAAAACTTCTTTGATCTCTACTGGTAGTTTCACTTCAATTTTATGAATTTGGTTATTTGTTTATTAAATTGTTGAAATCAATTTGTTTGTAGAAAAATTAGTGTTGGTACATGATTTTAAGTTTGGTTGCTCTTCTTTATTGTTTAATTTTCTATGCATTTTATGACAATCTAGATTCTCAATTCTTTTCTGCATTGTTTATTGTTTTTTATTGTACCAAGCAGATTTTGTTGTGGTTTTCCTACATCATTGGGTGAACTTTGGTAGTTTTTAAACCTATCTTTGATTTTCCATTGTTTTAATTAGTTTTAAGGTTAGTCTGTGCTTGAAATCCCTTCATTTTTTCCCATAATTGCTAATTTTATTTGAGGTCATTCAGGTTGTGGCTTGGTTTCAATTTGATATGATCATATATGGGGTTAGACTAAGGATTGAATCACTAAGTTATCAGGTTATGGAGAGAAAGTTAGTTTAATTTGAGAGCACATATATTCCTTTAAGAGTACATGCTTCCATATGTGTTACGTTGTACATAGTGAGTTGAATGAAATGTTTAATTTGTATGGTGGAGCTCTTTTTTGTTAAGCCATTGTTTTTTCTATTTTTAATGTTTGATGGCCGGGGTTGTGATTTGTTTGTGAGTACGTTGGGGTTTTCCCAAGTGTAAAAAGTATTTATTTCTTCGTACTATGTTTATGACCACATGGATGGGTAAGCCCATATCTCAACTTATTTTTTCGTTATAATAATTTTAGATATTCATATTCGGCGCTTTAAGCGGAGGTTTC
>PYUH01000656.1:1001458-1012237 GCA_016808085.1 Suaeda aralocaspica | reverse complement strand
ATTTCGATTTCAAAGTAAGAAAGTCGATTAATTAGAAAATAACTATTCCAATTTTCGAAAACAAAAAGGTTTTTTATGTTCTGGAAGCCATTGCTTTCTAAAATCTTGATACACCCATTGGTTAATAAGGAGCCCTCGGTTCCGAATATGGAAGTCTCGAAAAGCGATTCGAGCATACTTTGATTTTCGTCTTACTCGGACTCAATCAAAGTGGGGGCTAACTGTAGACATCTAATTTAGTCCCCAGTCCCGTGGTAAGACTCCATGATGAACAATAAAACCCATTTCTCTAGATTATTGAACTTAATTTTATATAAGCTCAATATTTGATTTTAAAAAAAAATGAGTTTTAGCGTAGCGCGACTCAGCAAGTCGCGCTGACGCAGCAGCGTGACAAGTAAACCAGCGCTAGTTGTGCAGCGTGACAGCTTGTGTCACGCTGGCTGGTCAGTGTTGTTAAACTTGTAACGCTACCTGGCTAGCATGATAAAACCTGTCGCGCTACACATTTTTCTTATAAATACCCTTTTTTCTCCTCTAAAACGATCCTCTTGACTTTCTTGATTTTTTCTACCCATTCTCACACTTCCAAAACCGATTCTGTTATTCTCCTAAACCTACTTTCTCTCTCTTTTTTCTCCTCTTCTCTTTACACTTAAACTTTTCTCCATCAAATTATCTTTTTATTTCATTTCTAATAGTAATAAATAAGCGAATTTATTACAATAATTTCAGTAAATAAGCGAATTTACTCAAAATAGTAATAAATAAGCGAATTTATTAATATTTTTTCAATAATTTCAGTAAATAAGCGAATTTACTCAAAATAGTAATAATAACGATTATTTCATTTTTTTCAATATTTCAGTAAATAAGCGAATTTACTCAAAATAGTAAAAATAATGAATTTATACATTTTTTTCAATAATCCAGTAAATAAGCGAATTTACTCAAAATAGTAATAAATAAACGAATTTATTACATTTTTTCAATAAGTCAGTAAATAAGCGAATTTACTCAAATAGTAATAAATAAGCGAATTATTACATTTTTTTCAATAATTTCAGTAAATAAGCGAATTTAGTCAAAATATTAATAATGAGCGAATTTATTACCTTATTTCCAGTCAAAAGGAAACTTATTCAAAAACACTAACTAATTTATTTGCTAAGTGTTTTGATAATAAGCGAATTTATTACAATCTATTTCGATTTCAGTTTCGAAAGTCATTGCTTCTAACAATTGCTACGCCCATTGGTTAATGAGGAGCTCATGGCTCGGATATGAAAGCTCGTGAAACGATTCGAGCATACTTTGATTGTCGTCTTACTCAGACTCAATCAAAGTGGGGGCTAACTGTAGACACCTATTTTGTCCCCTGTCCCGCGGCAGGACTCTATGATGATTAAAAAACTCATTTCTCTAGAGATTGGATAATTGAGTTACTTGGGCTTAAAATAAATCTCATTCTTATTTCACGGACCTTTTTTATCCAAATGCCTCTTTTACTATTTTAAATAAGAAATAAAATAAAATAATAATATAATAATAAAATAATAAAATGTTTCAAAACGTACGCGGTTAATTTAGTCACGCTGACAGCTTAGCGTGACTAAGCTAACAGCGCTACCTAGTAGCGTTGTAGGTTCCCTGCGCTGTTGGGCCAGCGCGATTCGCGCGTACCTGCTGGCAGCCCAGCGCGATTAGGGTTCCCACGCTGTTATAAAAACCCTCATTTCCTTCATTTCTCACACATTTTTTAACTCACTTTCTCCCTCATACTTATTAATCCGATTATTGCTTTTAAACAACCTTATTTTTATAATAATTATTTATTTGCTATTTATTTTTAAAAAAGTTGCTACAAATTTTGCTAATATGAGAACAATAATTCGACTGTGCCCAAATTAACACTCGACGCCTCCAATCTCATACGGGAAGTGGTACGTTTCCTGAGATCCCTAAAATCAAACTTGGGGATTTGTTGTTGTTGGGTTTTCCGAATCATTTATCGCTTTTATCATTTTGTTTTTGTTAAAGGGCTTAATTTGTAACTAAGATATTTTTGGACAAATTGTATCATGCTAGGAACCTTGAATTAATCTTAACGACGATTGACTAAATTATTAGGTTTTATGTGATTTCACCTTAATACTATTTTTGTGTTAGGTTGTAATTATTATTTTGTGGTTCTTTATATAATTTGTGTATAATTGAGAGAAAACTATTAATGGCCGCCTACGGGCTAATATGACGCACTCCGCCATATTAGTACCTTCACCCCGAATCCCACCTTTGGTTCGTAAGATCATAACTTGGAGTCAACCGCATGGGATCGAAAGGGTTATTCGGTGCAATTTAGATTATCGTCCCGTATTCGTGTCCATTCGTAATCAATCTAAATACACGGTTTATGAGTTTGTTCCTAAAACTCATTGGCGACTCTTTACTAGCATCGTCCGTATTCGTATATTATTATCTCACTCGAAAAAAAAAAGATAATAAAAAAAAACCAAAATAGCGTAGCGCGACAGACTTTGTCACGCTAACGTCGCGCGTCATAAAGTTGCCGTCGCTAACCTGCAGCGTGACAAGCTGTTAGCGCTGCACAGTCGCGTGACAAACTTTGTCACGCTACCACTAGCGCGACTGAAATTCCTGCGCTCTGTTTTTTTCAAAATACTTCTAAAAAAGTCCATTTCACCTTTCCTTAAGCTAATTTTTTAAGTCTAACTGACCTATGGATGGCTTGGGAAAGGTGATCAAAAAATTTGGGACCCTAAAAATCAGGGCCCCTACAGGTGGAAGGATATATCGCCCGGCCTTAGGGGCATTTGCCTCACCTCCTCGGGAGCAGGGGAAATTGACACTCGAACTCTCTCCTCGTTCAGCCATGGTCACCACTCCTCTGTCCAAATAAGAGTCACGGTAACTAAAGGACTGTTACAAAACGAACATAAATTATCCAAGGATTATTTTGAAACTTCTCTCTCCCTCGGAAGAACGCTCTCAGAGAGGGATGGTCGAAGGGTATCCCCTGCGGAACCCTATTATACTAAATCCTCAACCTCCCTCGAGTCGGCTAAAGAGCTATAACATTGTCAAAGGAAAGGAGAGCCCTCGGGACGTTGGGATAATTATACAAAACCTATTCCCGAAGGGTAGCTTTAAAAGGAAAAAAGAAAGAAGGGTCAGTCAAGTGGCATACCTTGTTAGTTGGTCGGGATAATAGGGGACGAAAACCTCGAATACTCAGCGACAAACGTTGAACCTTCGGGAGCAGTTTTCTCTCTCTAGAAATCTACAACTCAAAAAAATTTACAAGTAAAAATGAAGAGGTAAAACACCATATATAGTAAAGTGTTGGAAGATGAAAAGTCACTGACCCGATAAAAGTGAAACTGAGAATTTGAAAACAGAAACCCTAATTATTTGGAAGGAAAAGTATAAATTCATAAATCCCTAATTTTTGAAGACTGTCAAAATTACTAAGTACGGACCCAACAATTACCGCAAAAGACCGCGATGACGGCCTAATAAGATGAATGGTCATCTATAAAGCTCGAGGGGCCGCATTTAGGGACCGGTCAACCCAAGTTGAAAGACCTAGAAGCAAGTCATCCTCGTTCGGCAAGATGACACGGCCTAGATATAGGTCACCCTCGGTCTTGAATGGGGCTTACTGCATGACCGAGTAGAGATGACATTGATGCTGGCCAAATCCCAAGTGTGTGGGAATGAACAGGGGATCATTAGCCCCCGGCGTAGATGACCCCCTCGGCCTCAAAAGGTTTACAATCCTCGGTCGTGACGGGGGGCTACCACTTGCCCAGGGGCTATGCCTTTCGCGTTTGAAAACTTCAGTATGAAAAAATTGGGCTCATTAGCCCCTCAGGCTTGGATGATCCCCTCGGCGTTGGATAGATGTGCCATCCCGATCATGAATGGGGCTTACCACTGACCGAGGAGCTATGACAAGTTAACGGGTTCCAAGTATTCAAGTAGACTGATGGGGCATTAGCTCCTCGGGCATGGAAGTCCCCCTCGCCTCGGTGAGTTGGTTCATCCTCGGTCAGGAACGGGGCTACCACATGAACGAGGAGTTGTGATGTGGTTTCAAAAATCTCAAGTGTTTTGGAGGTGAATTGGGCCATTAACCCCTCGGGCAGGGAAGACGCCCTCGGCCTAGTTGAGTTGTGTCATCCCGGTCATGAACAGGGCTACCACATGACCGAGGAGCTCTGAGTGGATTCAAAAATCTCAAATGATTTGGGGATGAATGGGGCTCATTAGCCCCTCGGGCATGGATGACCCCTCGCGCCTCGGGGAGATGACACCGCCTTTGATCAGGAAAGGTCAACCATAAGCTGGACATACGAACAAGTTCCAAGTGTGGAAGTGCATCAATGTTTTGAAACTCCCTCGGCCTTAGAAGGATAGGGTCCTCCGGTCACAACATGAAGAAAGACCTCCCCAGTCAACAAGGGAGATAAGGAGTGTTGAGTTCCTATACAAACCTCCTCAGCACATAGCTGAGAGGGGTACCTTCCTCAATCAACAAGGGAGATAAGGAGTGTTGAGCCCTCAGTCAACAGGAAGGAAAGGAGTGTTGAGTCCCTCAGTCCACACCCCTCAGTCACATAGTTGAGGAGGGACCTTCCTCATTCAATAGGGACAGACGTCTCTGCTCATTCTCTTTATCAGGACGCGTCAGTCGAGATTACACCTGACATGCCATCCTCACCGAATATCGGATCCCACGTCAGGCGTGGGCCTAATTTTAGGCCAGCTCCAGGACTCAGGCCCACAGTTGGGAAAATACTATTTTTCCCACTAACCAGGACGGAGGCCCTTACAACCACTCCCTTCGAAGGGAGCCAGATTGTGACACTTGTACAATCCGAAAGCCTGACAATTGTACTTTCTTACTATAAATATAGTACGATTTCCTCATTTGAAGGTATGCTTTTCCTGCCATTTCTAGCATATTCCCTAAAATCAGATCGATTCTTCCAGCTTACAACTAAGCAGAGGAGGAGTATCTTGAGAAAAACTCCTCGGGTCACTCATCCTTGGTCTGTTTTTGTAGGTTGGATCTCAGTTCTCGAGGAGCGTTCGCAGGTCTTGTTCGACAAAAGTTCCGTACAGGAACAAATTGATATTTCTTGTAGTGTGAGGTCACATTGTGTAGAACATATACAATATTTATATGGATTTCTTCAGACACAAGTTGAAACATATATATAAGATACCATTGATATTATCTGACGAGATATTTAATTATCAAATGACTTGCGCATAGTTGGATATTTTGATGAATAAGCTGGAATTTCGCTTTAGACCTAGTAGATTAGTCGGCGACAATGGAACCCAACCTTTACTTAAAGGTTCAATGTGGGAAAAACAAGCTGTCAATACTGGCTTAAATGTGGGTTATTTATATACATACTTAGTGCAATTTTCAGGTGAGTAAGACACTCTTAATGAATTCTTGGTTTTAAAAAATTTCACCTATGTAAACATAAGGAGTGGTGACGCCCTAACAAAATGATTTAAGTCTATCTTTGTAGATGGTCGATGAACCAAGATGAACTCATGGCCATAATAGTACACCCATGGCTATGAATAATATATTTATAAACATATGTGTGTGTGATTCTTCCAAATAACACATAGAGTTTTGGTTCAAAGCATCCAGCCACAATAACTTCGTTATTACTCTGAAGGGTTACACTATAGAAGGTTCAAATGAAAGATACGATTATGCATATGGTTTTCTAACATACACCATTATAGAATACTAAGTGCACTTTACTTCAGTTGAAAACAGCTGAACTGAACGAACTGAAATGATTGAATTGAGCTGAGCTGAAAGTTTTTTAGAAAGTTAATGAGTAGCAAAATAAAGAAAAGCTGAACTAAACTGATTGATTGAGATGAATTGAACTGAATTGAATGGATTTAAGCGAAGTAAACAGGCCCTAAGTCAATAGTTGAATATTAGCTTCTATAATCTATATTGTGATGTACACATGAAAATACTAGAGTTTGTAGTAATACACTAAGAGATGATGTGAAGAGAAATTAATTATGTGTCGTAATTAATTATCACTTGTCGTTATAAATTATACAGCTTATGTATGAATAAATGCATAGTAATTAGTTATTTGCTGTCTTGTGTCTTTTTTGAGTGAATATATTTCCTTTGGTAGCTCATTTTTTTCATGAAAGTTGTTGAGGACTCTTGTTATCATTGTGTTGTATTGATTTTGCATATTACAAATATCTCTATTATATCACATCTTCACTCATTATTATTCATAGGAAAAATTTATGAAGTTGCTAACAAATTTCCGGAGTTTAAGGAATCTTGGAAGTAAATTAGTTGGTAACACATAGCAAGGTTTAAATATGTAAGGGTTACAATGTTTTCTCCAACAACAATATTTCAACTGTCAATGATATAAAATATGTAAGATACATTGGAAAGGGCTGACACTTTATAACGCTTGATCAAATGTCAATAATTAACCACAAGTTCACACCTGTGCTAATTCCTATACTACAGCAATTGATATAGAACATTTTACATTTTTCAGTTTAGTATATCAAAGTGTTACGCGGTATACTTGGTGTACCAGAAGAGAATCAGAGAGCAACAAAGTCCCAATACATGGAAGATTAGGTATTATGGAGACAACAATCTTCCTTAACTTACCATTAGTCAAAAAATCACAATTATAATAATCTTAAAGCACTTAAAAGGCAAGCAGTCACAGCTAAAAGTGGTCTTTAAAAATTGAGTTAAACAAATTAGTGTTTAAGTAGGTAAATAACTTACTTTACCGTATCAGAGAAGACTCTTTTATATCCTGATATGAAAATCTATGATAAGTCTACAAATAGCGACTAAACAGCGTCTGATAATAAACTTCCATTCACTAAATCCATAAAATCATATACTAATCTTAAGTTGTTATTCAGTCAGGACTGTCATCAAAACCCTGTATAAACCCAGCTTTTGCGCTTTTATTCATTTTTTCTTTACTGATTTCGAAATGTCATGCAGCTGATACCCATAACTTCAGATTGGTATATTACTGGTGATAGAACATAATCTCTGCTGCCGGGCTGTTCGAACTAGGCTTCTCAACCAGGTAACACTTCACTACTACTATATAGCAATTTGGTATAAGGAAAATTCCTGGAAAAGCAGTCATTGGGATGGCAAATCGAGACAAACAGTTTCAGACAAGCATACATCGAAGCTAAGAATCTCAAGTGATGGTAATTTAGTTCTTGATAGTGATGAGTCCAAGTCCCCGACATGGTCAACTAACTTGAACAACAACCAATCAACTGTACCCGTACAGTCTGTGCTCTAGATAATGGGAATCTTGTTATGAGAGTGGGGCTAATTCAAGTGCGCCACTTTGGCAGAGTTTTTGAGCATCCAACTGATACACTTATGCCTGATAGTAAGTTAGGATTCAGTAGGTAAAAAATTTGAGTCAAGTTCTTACTTCTTTGGAAGAACTTGGAGGACCCTGGAATGGGCCTTTTCAGTGTAGAGCGCGATCCTAAAGCCAGTCAATTCATTATTTGTGGAACAAAACCGAGCAATATGTGGACTAGTGGACTATGGGTTCCTGACAAAATTTTTAGCCTCGTTCCAGAGCTAAGGTTTCTAAAAACACAACTTTACAGCTTTAGTTATGTCGATATGAGACTGGAGACTTATATCACTTATTCTGTCAGTAACCCTTCAATTGTAACAGGTTAGTTATGGATGTTTCAGGACAGCTCAAGCAGCGAACATGGCGTGAAAGTTCCCAGAAATGGGTTTTGTTTTGGTCCACACCAGGACAGCAATGCGAAGTTCATGCTTTTGTGGTACTTTTGGTGTTTGTAACCAATCATCAATGCCATATTGTCATTGTTTGCAAGTTTCAAGCCAAAGTCAGCAACAGAGTGGCATATGGATGATTATTCTGGAGGTTGTGCCAGAAAAACCAAGTTTCATGTGTATGATGGTAAAATAGTGATAAGTTTTTGGTAATTCCAGTTAAGGTGTTACCAGAACATCCACATTTGTGTCCGCTTCCAATGCAGAGAATGTGAATGGACGTGTTTAGAAACTGCTCTTGCACCGCTTACACTTATGATACTAATGGTTGTTTCATTGGTTTGAGGAGCTTCTGACATGAGACAACTTTATGATAATAGTGGCAAAACTCTTCATGTAGACTTGCAGCTTCAGATTCAAAACAGTAGCCATAAGACGATAGTCATTGGTGTTTTGACAGCGTTAGGTATGGGGCTAGTTGCTCTTTCTATCCTTGTTTATGTAGTTTACTGGAGACAAAGAAGGCTTGCTTATTGCTGCAAAACTAGAATCACTCATTGACACCATTCAAATATGGGATCTGCAATCTGCTACCCAACATTCTCCCCAGAAACTTGGGAGAGGAGGTTTTGGATCTGTTTTAAGGAACTCTGCCAGACTCAACAGTCATAGCTGCAAGAGGCTGGAGGGGATCAACCACATCAAGGGGAGAAGCAATTTAGACGAAGTTAAGCAATTGGAAGACATTCGCATGTTAATCTTGTTCCGACTTTGTGGGTTTTGCTCAGAAGGCTCTAAGAGGTTGTTGGTTTACGAAATCATCCAAATGGATCATTAAACACTCATCTATTTTAAAGAGACACAGAGGTTTTAAGCTGGAAAACGAGGAGTCAAATAGCAATTGGTAAGCAAGGGTTTGGTCTTATCTCCATGAAAAAATGCAGGGATTGTATTATACATTGTGATATTAAAGCCCGAAAATATACTTTTGGATGCCGGTTTTGTCCAAAAGTTGCAGATTTGGGTTAGCAAAGCTAGTAGGCAGGGATTCAGCCGTGTTTAACAACAATCAAGGCACAAGGGGCTACCTTGGCACCTGAATGGAAATCAGGGACGCTATAACAGCAAAAGCTGATGTTTATAGCTACGGGATGATGCTGTTGAGCTCTTTTCAGGCAGAAGAAACATCAGGTAGTTAGTGAAGGGGTTGGACTTCTCCCAACTTCAGCTATGGAACGATGGAAGGAGAAGATGTTTTTGACGATATAGACCCTCGGTTGGAAGGCAATGCAGATAAGATGAAGTCAAGAGAATTTCGCAACTTGCATGTTGGAGCATACAAGATGATGAAAGTGTTAGACCATCAATGGGTCAGCCGTTCAATTCCTCAGGGACATTTAGACATTGACATGCCTCAAATTCCAAGGTCCTTACAATTGTTTGCTGGTAATATAGACAGCCTATGTTTTTCAGCGAATACACAACAGAACCACTAGTTATGCATCAACTACCTACGAACAAGGAGACCTCACATATATGAGTGTTTCTCTCCAGTCCCAAGTGAGTTTCATTAAAGATCTATTTGCTTCACAGCTATATGTAAGCTTTTGTACGAGTTTCTTTCGATAAATGCAGTTCAGTATTTACCTGAATTTTATTTCAACAAGGTAGCTTGATTACACTCGTACAAGAAGAAAGTTGTTATTGAGCAACCATAACTATATTAGGTAAATTCATTAATAAAAGTCAATAACATGCACATCAATCTGAATATCTGAACAATTTTCCAGAAAACTAGAAAAATAAGGCGAACAGCACGCGACAAACACTCAATAATATCAGTCAGCTACCGTGTTCACTAGTACTAGGAAAGTAGTAAGTTCAACATATACAACAAAACATTTAGTTAATGTTACTGAAAGAAGGTAACAAACCTTTAATTTGCTAGAAAACGACTTTGACAATTTTTATAGCAACTACAAATTCTTATCAACCCAAATCATCCCAAAAAATAAAAATTACATAAAATGAGTGTTTGATTTGCATGGAAAAGGTGGCAAAGAACATTGCTTGTTCAGGCTTGATTTGATCAGAGCTCCATAACTACATCAAATTGTAATTATTAATTAAGGAACAAAAAAATTTAAATTCATTCACAATTTCAGATCAATTTGCCCATTTTAATTTTTACATTCACAACAGTAAGAGAGAAAGAAAGAAATTACAGGATCTTGAAGAGGAGGCTAGTATCATCTTTGGTAACAACGAAAGGAGGTTTCTCACTACTCGTCTTCTTCCAATTCTGTTCCATTTTCGCCCTGTTCATTTTCTGTAACTGCTTTTTTTCTTTTTTTTTTTCACCTGGGCAATTTCAATTCAGTTTGGATCTATCCCTGGTTGGTTTTGATTCGCGAAAAGATCCGACCCGAATTGCGAATAATAATCCACGTCTTAGATGAGATTCCATGAGCCCGGAGAGTTTTTTTTTTTTTTTTTTTTTTTTTTTTTTTTTTACATAGCGGTCTATACTTTATTAATATTAAAATGTAAAATTTAAGCTTTGAAATCTACTTTCCACCTAATTGAAAATGTTTTTCCAAAAACTAGAATAAAAACATTTTCTAATACAATGAAAGGAAAACATTATCCTTTCATTAAAGTACGTTTATTGTTCACTCTACCAAATGTTAAAATTACTAAAATAGAAATTATACAAAAAAGTTGTTAGTAACACCTTTAAAATAGCCATTTTAAAGTAGCACCTCTAAAACAACTCTGTCAAATAACACCTCTAAACCATTATTATAAAATCAACACATTTCACAGATTCCGTGTGGAAAAAACAACCAAATGCGTTTGACTCAAGCAAATGGCAGTGTATGTATTTTGTATTTGATATCAAAATCATTTGGAAGAAAAATTATAAAATTGAT
>PYUH01000656.1:987913-1000896 GCA_016808085.1 Suaeda aralocaspica | reverse complement strand
TTTTTGAAACATTTTATTATTTATTATTATTATTATTATTATTTTATTTTATTCATTTATTTAATAGTAAAAGAGCATTTGGATAAAAAAGGTCCGTGAAATAAGAATGAGATTTATTTTTAAGCCCAAGTATACTCAATTATCCAATCTTCTAGAGAAATGAGTTTTTTAATCATCATAGAGTCCTGCCGCGGGACAGGGGACTAATTAGGTGTCTACAGTTAGCCCCCACTTTGATTGAGTCTGAGTAAGACGACAATCAAAGTATTCCGAATCGTTTTCGAGGCTTTCATATCCAGAGCCATAGCTCCTCATTAACCAATGGGCGTAGCAATTGTTAGAAAGCAATGACTTTCGAAACTGAAATCAAAATAGATTGTAATAAATTCGCTTATTTACAAACACTTAGCAAATAATTAGTATAGTGTTTTTGAATAAGTTTCCTTTTGACTGGAAATAGGTAATAAATTCGCTCATTATTAATATTTTGACTAAATTCGCTTATTACTGAAATTATTGAAAAAAATGTAATAAATTCGTCTATTTATTACTATTTTGAGTAAATTCGCTTATTTACTGACATTATTGAAAAAATGTAATAAATTCTTTTATTTATTACTATTTTGAGTAAATTCGCTTATTTACTGAGATTATTGAAAAAAATGTATAAATTCACTTATTTATTACATTTTTGAGTAAATTCGCTTATTTACTGAAATTATTGAAAAAAATGAAATAAATTCGCTTATTTATTACTATTTTGAGTAAATTCGCTTATTTACTGAAATTATTGAAAAAATATAATAAATTCGCTTATTTACTATTTTGAGTAAATTCCCTTATTTACTGAAATTATTGTAATAAATTCGCTTATTTATTACTATTAGAAATGAAATAAAAAGATAATTTGATGGAGAAAAGTTAAGTGTAAAGAGAAGAGGAGAAAAAAGAGAGAGAAAGTGTTTAGGAGAATAACAGAATCGGTTTTTGGAAGTGTGAGAATGGGTAGAAAAATCAAGAAAGTCAAGAGGATCGTTTTAGAGGAGAAAAAAGGGTATTTATAAGAAAAAGTGTGTAGCGCGACGGTTTTATCATGCTAGCCAGGTAGCTTTACAAGTTTACAACACTGACCAGCCAGCGTGACACAAGCTGTCACGGCTGCACAACTAGGCTGGTTTACTTGTCACGCGCTGCGTCAGCGCGACTTGCTTAGTCGCGCTACGCTAAAACTCATTTTTTTTTTAAAATCAAATATATGAGCTTATATAAAATTAAGTCCAATAATCTAGAGAAATGGGTTTTAGTTCATCATGGAGTCTACCACGGGACTGGGGACTAAATTAGATGTCTACAGTTGCCCCCACTTGATTGAGTCTGAGTGTAATACGAAATCAAAGTATGCTCGAATCTCTTTTCAGGACTTCCATTCGGAACCGAGGGCTCCTTATTAACCAAGGTGTATCAAGATTTTAGAAAGCATGGCTTCCAGAACATAAAAAACCTTTTTGTTTTCGAAAATTGGAAAGTTTATTTTCTAATTAATCGACTTTTCTTATTTTGAAATCGAAATGTATAAAATGAGTTTAATAATTCGTTTATTATATAAAACTTGTAAATTCATTTTATAAGCAAAGTAACTATTATTCTATTTATTACTATTTAGTAAATTCGCTTATTTACTAAAATATCTGACACATAAGGGTAATAAATTCGCTTATTTATTACTTATTAGTAATTGTTTATTACTAAGAATATTTGAAAAAAAGGTAATAAATTTGCTTATTTATTACTATTTGTTAAATTCACTTATTTACCAAAGAAGTGTTTGAAAAAAGGTAATAATTCGCTTATTTATTACTATTTAGTAAATTCGCTTATTTACTAAAGAGGTGTTTGAAGAAAAGATAATAAATTCGCTTATTTATTACTATGTTTTTAAATTCTCTATTTACTAAAAAAGTGTGTGTAAAGTAAATTTAAATTTAATTAACGCTTATTTGTTACTATTTTTAGTTAAATTCGATTATTTACCAGAATTGTTGACAAAGGCTAATGACGTGTCATAAATCACAAACCTTAATCAATGTATTTTCCTTGAGTATTTTGGATAAGGATGGAAAAGGGATTAACATCAAAAACAAGTCAAAGCATTTGAAAATTACAACAAAGCACAGTCAAGAGCGCTAGCCTTGTAGCGTCACAAAGCCAACCACCGGATGCGTCAACGTGACATTAGAAACAGTGCTAAGACCTTCAGCGCGGTTGCTGCTATCACGCTCCCAAGTGACGTTTCCTCACTTGTTTGTGTTTGAAATGTTGCTCATTTTATGACAAGTTGATGTCAAATTTGATAATACATGGTAGTGTTGTGTAGGGACACTGGCATGGTTTTCATTACTGGGCTTGGGTGATGGCGCTGCAGATTTAGTGCGCTACATGTTGTAGCGTGGTAGAGTTAGTCGCACTACTGAGCAAGTGTTTAGGTTTGTGACGCTGAGGTTGTTAGCGTAGTACTTTGTCCTGCGCTACTCTGCTCTTTAAGTGGCTTCTTCTCTTTGTAAGTAAGTGCTTTCTATCTCAAACATTCTTTAATTAAGTATAATTTGAGAAATATGGAGATGAATATGTGCTTACATGTGATTTAGAGAATTATTTGTCATACCTTATTCAATGTAGTCAACAAGGTTCAAGGATATGAACGAAATAAGTTTGTTTTAAATACGATTATTGAAGATGCTCCCAAGCAGTAAGAGTAGTATGCTTTTATTTATTAACAAAAGTGAATTGGCAAATGATTCTCTAATAATGTTATAGAATGAAGTATAATGCTCCATGAACTTTGAAAGTGTTCTGATTAGTATGACACGTTAGCTTTTAAATGTCATGATTAATATATTTTGACATTTTAAGAGGGGTAGGTTCCTAATTTAATATCAAAAGTGATAGTGCTCTTGATTAGTTCATTATAAGAGTTTGGGCTCTTAATTAATATCAAAATGAAAATGCTCTTGATTAATTTATTTTTAATTATTGAGTAACACGCTCTTATTTATAACCAAAATGGAATGCTCTTAATATTTATGAGCAACGTACTCAAGAATAAGAAATCAATTATCCCATTATTTAGTATGATAAAAGTAAAAATGCTCTTAATTTTACCTCAAATGACATTGCGCAGACAAATTAGTAGCGCTGCTGTTTGTAGCGTACAACTTTTTGCGCTACGCAGGGAGCGCTGCGATAATTGGTTGCACTTGTTAAGTTAGCCTGAAATTGTTGTGGCGCTCCTCAGTTAGCTCATACAAGTCTTGATGCTTACGTTTTTTTTTTTTTTTTAATTGTCTGGCTCTTTTTTTTTTTTTTTTTTTTTTTTTTTTTAAAGTTTTTCAAGTTTAACTTCATTATTGTTCTTTTATTATTGATTAGACCTTGGGCCTTTTGATTTTTGACATATACCAATGAGCTATATTTTGAGATCGAGGTTCCAAGTAGGGGAAAAAATGCATATTTTGTGGAGGTTATCCAACTTACTCCCAAAAATATCGCCAAAATGAAGTTTCAAGTGAGACAATTCCCATGTTTTCTTTTTTCTTCTTTTTTTTGGTAGGGTAACAAGAAAATGTCTATCTTAATGAGATTTTGAAGCAATGGCTTCATAATAAATTTTGAAAGAATGTAGCCCCCAGTGTGTATACTGTGGTGTAAGTATGGAGACTGTACGCACAACAAGAAGTCACAAATATGTATGCAAAGCGTAGCTAAGAAGGTAATGTACAAGCTATTATTAATGTAAGTATCTCAAAAACGTAGCGCGGTTAATTTAGTCACGCTGACAGCTCAGCGTGACTAAGCTAACAGCGCTACCCTAGTAGCGTTGTAGGGTTCCCTGCGCTGTTGGGCCAGCGCGATTCGGCGTACCATGCTGG
This sequence comes from Suaeda aralocaspica, assembly GCA_016808085.1. Classification (NCBI taxonomy): domain Eukaryota; kingdom Viridiplantae; phylum Streptophyta; class Magnoliopsida; order Caryophyllales; family Amaranthaceae; genus Suaeda; species Suaeda aralocaspica. Next base: position 996,970 of record PYUH01000656.1, on the reverse strand, counting down.
CAGCCCAGCGCGATTAGGGTTCCCACGCTGTTATAAAAACCCTCATTTCCTTCATTTCTCACACATTTTTTAACTCACTTTCTCCCTCATACTTAATTAATCCGATTATTGCTTTTAAACAACCTTATTTTTTATAATAAATATTTATTTGCTATTTATTTTAAAAAAGTTGCTACAAATTTTGCTAATATTGAAACAATAATTCGACTGTGCCCAAATTAACACTCGACGCCTCCAATCTTCATACGGGAAGTGGTACGTTTCCTGAGATCCCTAAAAATCAAACTTGTGGATTTGTTGTTGTTGGTTTTCCGAATCATTTACCGCTTTTATCATTTTTTTTTTGTTAAAGGGCTTAATTTGAATTAATTTATCACATTAAACTAAGATAATTTTTGGACAAATTGTATCATGCTAGGAACCTTGAATTAATCTTAACGACGATTTGACTAAATTATTAGGTTTTATGTGATTTCACCTTAATAATAGTAATTTTGTGTTAGGTTGTAAATTATTATTTTGTGGTTCTTTATATAATTTGTGTATAATTGAGAGAAAACTAGTAATGGCCGCCTACGGGCTAATATGACGCACTCCGCCATATTAGTACCTTCACCCCCGAATCCAACCTTTGGTTCGTAAGATCATAACTTGGAGTCATCCCCATGGGATCGAAAGGGTTATTCGTGCAATTTAGATTATCGTCCCGTATTCGTGTCCCATTCGTAATCAATCTAAATACACGGTTTATGAGTTTGATTCCTAAAACTCATTGGCGACTCTTTACTAGCATCGTCCGTATTCGTATATTATTATCTCACTCGAAAAAAAAAAGATAATAAAAAAAAAAACCAAAATAGCGTAGCGCGACAGACTTTGTCACGCTAACGTCGCAGCGTCATAAAGTTTGCCTCGCTACACCTGCAGCGTGACAAGCTTTGTAGCGCTGCACAGTCAGCGTGACAAACTTTGTCACGCTACCACGCTAGCGCGACTGAAATTCCTGCGCTTCTGTTTTTTTGCAAAATACTTCTAAAAAAGTCCATTTCACCTTTCCTTAAGCTAATTTTTTAAGTCTAACTTGACCTATGGATGGCTTGGGAAAGGTGATCAAAAAATTTGGGACCCTAAAAATCAGGGCCCCTACAGGTGGAAAGGTATATATCGCCCGGCCTTAGGGGCATTTGCCTCACCTCCTCGGGAGCAGGGGAAATTGACACTCGAACTCTCTCCTCGTTCAGCCATGGTCACCACTCCTCTGTCCAAATAAGAGTCACGGTAACTAAAAGGACTGTTACAAAACGCAACATAAATTATCCAAGGATTATTTTGAAACTTCTCCTCTCCCTCGGAAGAAACGCTCTCAGGAGAGGGAGGGTCGAAGGGTATCCCCTCGGGAACCCTATTATTACTAAATCCTCAACCTCCCTCGAGTCGGCTAAAGAAGCTATTAACATTGTCAAAGGAAAGGAGAGCCCTCGGGACAGTTGGGGATAATTATACAAAACCTATTCCCGAAGGGTAGCTTATTAAAAGGAAAAAAGAAAAGAAGGGTCAGTCAAGTGGCATACCTTGTTAGTTGGTCGGGATAATAGGGGACGAAAACCTCGAATACTCGAGCGACAAACGTTGAACCTTCGGGAGCAGTTTCTCTCTCTAGAAATACTTACAACTCTAAAAAAAATTTACAAGTAAAAATGAAGAGGGTAAAAACACTCATATATAGTAAAGTGTTGGAAGATGAAAAGTCACTGACCTCGATAAAAGTGAAACTGAGGAATTTGAAACAGAAACCCTAATTATTTGGAAGGAAAAGTATAAATTCATAAATCCCTAATTTTTGAAGACTGTCAAAATTACTAAGTACTGACCCAACAATTACCGCAAAAATGACGCGATGACTCGGCTAATTAGATGAATGGTCATCTATAAAAGCTCGAGGGGTCCGCATTTAGGGACTCGGTCAACCCAAGTTGAAAGACCTAGAAGCAAGCGTCATCCTCGTTCGGCAAGGATGACACGGCCTAGATATTAGGTCACCCTCGGTCTTGAATGGGGCTTACTGCATGACCGAGTAGATATGACATTGATGCTGGCCAAATCCCAAGTGTGTGGGAATGAACAGGGGATCATTAGCCCCCGGGCGTAGATGACCCCCTCGGCCTCAAAAGGTTAGTACAATCCTCGGTCGTGAGCGGGGCTTACCACTTGCCCGAGGGGCTATGCCTTTCGCGTTTGAAAACTTCAGAGTATGAAAAAATATGGGGCTCATTAGCCCCTCAGGCTTGGATGATCCCCTCGGCGTTGGATAGATGGTGCCATCCTCGATCATGAATGGGGCTTACCACTTGACCGAGGAGCTATGACAAATGTTAACGGGTTCCAAGTATTCAAGTGAGACTGATGGGGCTCATTAGCTCCTCGGGCATGGAAGTCCCCCTCAGCCTCGGTGAGTTGGTTTCATCCTCGGTCATGAACGGGGCTTACCACATGAACGAGGAGTTGTGATGTTGGTTTCAAAAATCTCAAGTGTTTTGGAGGTGAATTGGGCTCATTAACCCCTCGGGCATGGAAGACGCCCTCGGCCTAGTTGAGTTGGTGTCATCCTCGGTCATGAACAGGGCTTACCACATGACCGAGGAGCTCTGATGTTGATTTCAAAAATCTCAAATGATTTGGGGATGAATGGGGCTCATTAGCCCCTCGGGCATGGATGACCCCCTCGGCCTCGGGTAGATGACACCGCCTTTGATCATGAATAGGACATACCATATAGCTAGGACATACGAACAAGTTTCCAAGTGTTTGGAAGTGCATCAAGTGTTTTGAAACTCCCTCGGCCTTAGAAGGATAGGGTCCTCCTCGGTCACAACTATGAAGAAAGTACCTTCCCCAGTCAACAAGGGAGATAAGGAGTGTTGAGTTCCTAAGTCAAACCTCCTCAGTCACATAGCTGAGGAGGGGTACCTTCCTCAATCAACAAGGGAGATAAGGAGTGTTGAGCTCCTCAGTCAACAAGGAAGGAAAGGAGTGTTGAGTCCCTCAGTCACACCTCCTCAGTCACATAGTTGAGGAGGGATACCTTCCTCATTCAATAGGGACAAGACGTCTCTGCTCATTCTCTTTATCAGGTACGCGTCAGTCGAGATTACACCTGACATGCCATCCTCACCGAATATCGGATCCCACGTCAGGCGTGGGGCTAATTGTTTAGGCCAGCTCCAGGACTCAGGCCCAGCATGTTGGGAAAATACTATTTTTCCCCTAACCAGGACGGAGGCCCTTACAACCACTCCCTTCGAAGGGATGCCAGATTGTGACACTTGTCACAATCCGAAAGGCCTGACAATTGTACTTTCTTACTATAAATATAGTACGATTTCCTCATTTGAAGGTATGCTTTTCCTGCCATTTCTAGCATATTCCCTAAAATTCAGATCGATTCTTCCAGCTTACTAACTTAAGCATCGGAGGAGTATTCTTGAGAAAAACTCCTCGGGTCACTCATCCTTTGTCTGTTTTGTAGGTTGGATCTCAGTTCTCGAGGAGCGTTCGCAGGTCTTGTTCAGACAAAAGTTCCGTATCAGGAACAAAATTTGATATTTTCTTGTAGTGTGAGGTCACATTGTGTAGAACATATAACAATATTTATATGGTATTTCTTCAGACACAAGTTTGAAACATATATATAAGATACCATTGATATTATCTGACGAGATATTTAATTATCAAATGACTTGCGCATAGTTGATATTTTGAATTGAATAAGCTGGAATTTCGCTTTAGACCTAGTAGATTAGTCGGCGACAATGGAAACCCAACCTTTACTTAAAGGTTCAATGTGGGAAAAACAAGCTGTCAATACTGGCTTAAATGTGGGTTATTTATATATACTTTAGTGCAATTTTCAGGTGAGTAAGACACTCTTAATGAAATTCTTGGTTTTAAAAAATTTCACCTATGTAAACATAAGGAGTGGTGACGCCTCTAACAAAAGATTTAAGTCTATCTTTTGTAGATGTCGATGAAACCAAGATGAACTCATGGCCATAATAGTACACCCATGGCTATGAATAATTAGTTATAACAATATGTGTGTGTGATTCTTCCAGAAATAACACATAGAGTTTTGGTTCAAAGCATCCAAGCCACAATTAACTTCGTTATTACTCTGAAGGGTTACACTATATGAAGGTTCAAATTGAAAGATACGATTATGCATATTGGTTTTCTAACATACACCATTATAGAATACTAAGTGCACGTTTACTTCAGTTGAAAACAGCTGAACTGAACTAAACTGAAATGATTGGAATTGAGCTGAGCTGAAAGTTTTTTATGAAAGATTAATGAGTAGCAAAATAAAAGAAAAGCTGAACTAAACTGAATTGAATTGAGATGAATTGAACTGAATTGAATGGATTTTAAGCTGAAGTAAACAGGCCCTAAGTCAAAGATAGTTGAATATTAGCTTCTATAATCTATATTGGTGATGTACACATGAGAAATACTAGAGTTTGTAGTAATACACTAGAGATGATGTGAAGAGAAATTAATTATGTGTCGTAATTAATTATTCACTTGTCGTTATATTAATTTATTACAGCTTATGTATGAATAAATGCATAGTAATTAGTTATTTGCGTCTTGTGTCTTTTTTGAGTGAATGATGATTTCCTTTGGTAGCATCATTTTTTTCATGAAAGGTAGTGTTGATGACTCTTGTTATCATTGTGTTGTATTGATTTTGCATATTACAAATATCTCTATTATATCACATCTTCACTTCATTATTATTCATAGGAAAAATTTATGAAGTTGCTAACATAAATTTCCGGAGTTTAAGGAAATCTTGGAAGTAAATTAGTTGGTAACACATAGCAAGGTTATAAAATATGTAAGGGTTACAATGTTTTTCTACAACAACAATATTTCAACTGTCAATGATATAAAATATGTAAGATACATTTGGAAAGGGCTGATCACTTTAATAACGCTTGATCAAATGTCAATAATTAACCACAAGTTCACACCTGTGCTAAATTCCTATACTACAGCAATTGATAGAACATGTTACATTTTTCAGTTTAGTATATCAAAAGTGTTACGCGGTATACTTTGTGTACCAGAAGAAGAATCAGAGAGTCAAACAAAGTCCCAATACATGGAAGATTAGGTATTATTGGAGACAACAATCTTCCATTAAACTTACCATTAGTCAAAAAATCACAATTATAATAATCTTAAAGCACTTAAGAAGGCAAGCAGTCACAGCTAAAAGTGGTCTTTAAAAATTGAGTTAAACAAATTAGTGTTTAAGTAGGTAAATAACTTACTTTACCGTATCAAGAAGACTTCTTTTTATATCCTGATATGAAAATCTATGATTAAGTCTACAAATAGCGACTAAACAGCGTCTGATAATAAACTTCATTCATACTAATCCATAAAATCATATACTAATCTTAAGTTGTTATTCAGTCATGACTGTCATCAAAACCCTGTATAAACCCAGCTTTTGCGCTTTTATATCAATTTTTTCTTTACTGATTTCGAAATGTCATGCAGCTGATACCATAACTTCAGATTGGTATATTACTGGTGATAGAACAATAATCTCTGCTGCCGGGCTGTTCGAACTAGGCTTCTACCAACCAGGTAACACTTCTAACTACTATATAGCAATTTGGTATAAGAAAATTCCTGGAAAAGCAGTCATTTGGATGGCAAATCGAGACAAACCAGTTTCAGACAAGCATACATCGAAGCTAAGAATCTCAAGTGATGGTAATTTAGTTCTTGATAGTGATGAGTCCAAGTCACCGACATGGTCAACTAACTTGAACAACAACCAATCAACTGTACCCGTACAGGCTGTGCTCCTAGATAATGGGAATCTTGTTATGAGAAGTGGGGCTAATTCAAGTGCGCCACTTTGGCAGAGTTTTGAGCATCCAACTGATACACTTATGCCTGATAGTAAGTTAGGATTCAGTAAGGTAAAAAATTTGAGTCAAGTTCTTACTTCTTGGAAGAACTTGGAGGACCCTGGAATGGGCCTTTTCAGTGTAGAGCGCGATCCTAAAGCCAGTCAATTCATTATGTTGTGGAACAAAACCGAGCAATATTGGACTAGTGGACTATGGGTTCCTGATCAAAATATTTTTAGCCTCGTTCCAGAGCTAAGGTTTCTAAAAACACAACTTTACAGCTTTAGTTATGTCGATAATGAGACTGAGACTTATATCACTTATTCTGTCAGTAACCCTTCAATTGTAACAAGGTTAGTTATGGATGTTTCAGGACAGCTCAAGCAGCTAACATGGCTTGAAAGTTCCCAGAAATGGGTTTTGTTTTGGTCACAACCAGGACAGCAATGCGAAGTTCATGCTTTTTGTGGTACTTTTGGTGTTTGTAACCAATCATCAATGCCATATTGTCATTGTTTGCAAGGTTTCAAGCCAAAGTCAGCAACAGAGTGGCATATGGATGATTATTCTGGAGGTTGTGCCAGAAAAACCAAGTTATCATGTGATGATGGTAAAAATAGTGATAAGTTTTTGGTAATTCCAAGTAAGGTGTTACCAGAACATCCACAATTTGTGTCCGCTTCCAATGCAAGAGAATGTGAATGGACGTGTTTAAGAAACTGCTCTTGCACCGCTTACACTTATGATACTAATGGTTGTTTCATTTGGTTTGAGGAGCTTCTGAACATGAGACAACTTTATGATAATAGTGGCAAAACTCTTCATGTAAGACTTGCAGCTTCAGATGTCAAAACCAGTAGCCATAAGACGATAGTCATTGGTGTTTTGACAGGCTTAGGTATGGGGCTAGTTGCTCTTTCTATCCTTGTTTATGTAGTTTACTGGAGACAAAGAAGGCGCTTGCTTATTGCTGCAAAAACTATGAATCACTCATTGACACCATTCAAGTATAGGGATCTGCAATCTGCTACCCAAAAATTCTCCCAGAAACTTGGAGGAGGAGGTTTTGGATCTGTTTTTAAAGGAACTCTGCCAGACTCAACAGTCATAGCTGCAAAGAGGCTGGAGGGGATCAACCACAGTCAAGGGGAGAAGCAATTTAGAGCAGAAGTAAGTGCAATTGGAACAATTCAGCATGTTAATCTTGTCCGACTTTGTGGGTTTTGCTCAGAAGGCTCTAAGAGGTTGTTGGTTTACGAATTCATGCCAAATGGATCATTAAACACTCATCTATTTAATAAAAGAGACACAGAGGTTTTAAGCTGGAAAACGAGGAGTCAAATAGCAATTGGTACAGCAAGGGGTTTGTCTTATCTCCATGAAAAATGCAGGGATTGTATTATACATTGTGATATAAAGCCCGAAAATATACTTTTGGATGCCGAGTTTTGTCCAAAAGTTGCAGATTTTGGGTTAGCAAAGCTAGTAGGCAGGGAATTCAGTCGTGTTTTAACAACAATCAGAGGCACAAGGGGCTACTTGGCACCTGAATGGATATCAGGGGACGCTATAACAGCAAAAGCTGATGTTTATAGCTACGGGATGATGCTGTTTGAGCTCGTTTCAGGCAGAAGAAACATACAGGTAGTTAGTGAAGGGAGGTTGGACTTCTTCCCAACTTCAGCTATGGGAAAACTGATGGAAGGAGAAGATGTTTTGACGATATTAGACCCTCGGTTGGAAGGCAATGCAGATAAAGATGAAGTCAAGAGAATTTGCAAACTTGCATGTTGGAGCATACAAGATGATGAAAGTGTTAGACCATCAATGGGTCAGGCAGTTCAATTCCTCGAGGGACATTTAGACATTGACATGCCTCAAATTCCAAGGTCCTTACAATTGTTTGCTGGTAATATAGACAGTCCTATGTTTTTCAGCGAATACACAACAGAATCCACTAGTTATGCATCAACTACTTCTACGAACAAGGAGACCTCCACATATATGAGTGTTTCTTCCCAGTCCCAAGTGTAGTTTCATTAAAGTATCTATTGCTTCACAGCTTAATATGTAATGCTTTTGTACGAGTTTCTTTCGATAAATGCAGTTCAGTAATTTTACTCCTGAATTTTATTTCAACAAGGTAGCTTGATTACACTCGTACAAGAAGAAAGTTGTTATTGAGCAACCATAACTATATTAAGGGTAATTTCATTAATAAAAGTCAATAACATGGCAATCATATCTGAATATATCTGAACATAATTTCCAGAAAACTAGAAAAATAAGGCGAACAAAGCACGCGACAAACACTCAATAATATCAGTCAGCTACCGTGTTCACTAGTAACTAGGAAAGTAGTAAGTTCAACATATACAACACAACATTTAGTTAATGTTACTGAAAGAAGGTACAAACCTTTAATTTGCTAGAAAACAGACTTTGAACAAGTTTATAGCAACTACAAAATTCTTAAATCAACCCAAAATCATCCCAAAAAAATAAAAATTACATAAAATGAGTGTTTGATTTGCATGGAAAAGGTGGCAAACGAATCATTGCTTGTTCAGCTTGAGTTGGATCAGAGCTCCATAACTACATCAAATTATAATTATTAATTGAAGGAACAAAAAAATATTAAATTCATTCACAATTTCAGATCAATTTGCCCAATTTTAATTTTTACATTTACAAACAAAGTAAGAGAGAAAGAAAGAAAATTACAGGATCTTGAAGAGGAGGCTTAGTATCATCTTTGGTAACAACGAAAGGAGGTTTCTCACTACTCGTCTTCTTCCAATTCTGTTCCATTTTCGCCCTGTTCATTTTCTGTAACGTTCTTTTTTTCTTTTTTTTTTTCACCTGGGCAATTTCAATTCAGTTTGGATCTATCCCTGGTTTGGTTTTGATTCGCGAAAAGATCCGACCCGAATTTGCGAATAATAAATCCACGTCTTAGATGAGATTCCATGAGCCCGGAGAGTTTTTTTTTTTTTTTTTTTTTTTTTTTTTTTTTTTTTTTTTTTTTTTTTGATTCGCGAAAAGATCCGACCCGAATTTGCGAATAATAATCCACGTCTTGATGAGATTCCATGACCGGAGAGTTTTTTTTTTTTTGTTTTGTTTT
>PYUH01000656.1:960765-985686 GCA_016808085.1 Suaeda aralocaspica | reverse complement strand
TTTTTTTTTTTTTTTTTTTTTTTTTTTTTTTTTTTTTACATAGCGGTCTATACTTTATTAATATTAAAATGTAAAATTTAAGCTTTGAAATCTACTTTCCACCTTATTGAAAATGTTTTTTCCAAAAACTAGAATAAAACATTTTCTAATACAATGAAAGGAAAACATTATCCTTTTCAATTAAAGTACGTTTATTTTCACTCTACCAAATAGTTAAAATTACTAAAAATAGAAAATTATACAAAAAAAGTTGTTAGTTAACACCTTTAAAATAAAGCCATTTTATAAAGTAGCACCTCTAAAAACAACTCTGTCAAATAACACCTCTAAAACCATTATTATTTAAAATCAACACATTTTCACTAGATTCCGGTGGAAAAGACAACCAAAATGCGTTTGACTCAAGCAAATGGGCGAGTGTATGTATTTTGTATTTGATATTCAAAAATCAATTTGGAAGCAAAATTATTAAAATTGAATTTTGAAAAAAGAAGAAGATGAGTTTTGAGGAGAAGATGAAGAAGAAAGAATGGTAGTAGTGAAGGCTGTGGTAACAGAGGCAATTTATGAGTTATCCTTCAAAACCTTTTCAATTTTAGAATGATTTAAATCTTTAGGATGGAAGAAAACAATTTCCTTCCATTTATCCCAATTTCTTCATCTCTCATTTTTGCTACCCAAATAGAGGAAAGCTAATCTTTTCCTCTCCCTTCCCTTCCCTTCCCTTCCCTCCTTTTTTTTTAGTATCCAAACAAGCCGTAAAGATTTGCGGTTCTTAGCGTCTATTAGGTGTGCAATGATGTCCTTCCCTTTCTTTCCTCTGATTACCCTTGTTGGTAGCGGCAACTCGGCAAGTGTAGCAATGCATTTACCATGTGTGTCCTCTGGTAAATCAACTTTCAATGTCCTTACAAAATCAATGTTCTCCTTTGTCCGATCTATGAGTGCTAATCAGATCTGAAAATTGTATCCAAACTCCAAATACAAAGAAAACAATGTTTGATTCATAGTAAAAGGCTATAAGGAAGTAAAATGTCCGCGAAATTATTAATTCTCAAAGTTTCCACAAGAACAGAAGCGTCAATCTCGCAATATCAACCACCTTTTTACTATTGGTAAATAAGAATTGAGTATAACATTTAAAGTACAATCAGTGTCAAGGATGGATAAAAAGGGGCAAAAACCCAACAATCCCTTGTCTCTTTCTAATTACTAGGCTCAAAATGAACACATACAAATGTATCACAAATTTTATGGCATGCATGAAGGTCCGTATTATTTAGTCATTGTGCCTCAGTGGTGTTTAGCTCCAAATACATTCTATATGCATCTCGGTCTGCTGAATAGTACTTTGTTACTAAAGAATCTATCTTGAAACCAACTTTCTTGTAAAGTTTTACAGCAGGAGTTCTTGAAGGGTCGACATGGAGGGATATCCTTTGAATTTTCCTACTTTGACATTTAAGAATTGCTGCTTCGAGTAATGCTTCTCCAAAACCTTGTCCTCTGTATTTCTCTTTCACTATAAGAAAATGCAAGCAACCTAAGTTAGTTGTTCAGTATATATCAAATTCAAGCTAAGTGCAGTACCATATAGTGCACACTAGAAATTGCTAAGTGATACAACTGCACACCATAAATCTGAATATTCACAGCTCAAAAAAATAAAGTCAGATATTACACACAATCTAGTTTTTTCATATCATCTTGGCCTTCTTGGGAATTCAACCTAGTACATGCAAGTATGCATCAATTTTGTTAAAGTGTTTCCCAAATATGCCAGGACGGATAAAGACCTTTGGTTCATATAAAACATAAGAGTCGGAACCTGTTTGCTTTCCTAGTTCCTACTATATGAAAACAATAAAAGTAATAAAGAAGAAGAAATTATGACAAGCCCAAGTCACCCAATTTTGATGTTTGCCCCATTTCATGCATTCATATTAAACATAGGTACTAAAAAGCTCATTAAAGTGTTTAACAACAGACAAGAATAACAACCCCATTATTATGCATTCTCTTCAAACATCATGAATTCATGAACTATATTCACAGAGTGAAGAAAGAGGGAGACTTGCTATGAACAATTTCTGTTAAAGCAAACAGATTATATACACAGCAGCCTTGTAATAAATGACTTATGTCAACAAAAAGACTAAATTTACGAAGGATATATCATTAGTTCCAAAGTTGAATATTTACAAATCACCATATTTGACATCTTTTTTACATATTCTTTCTAAAATAAATCAGCTACATATTATCCATCTCACCTGTTGCCCTGATTCAAAGGCCTATGGTGAATGTTTCCTTGTTAATAAAAGCTTATCTTTGAAGAGCACATATGAATTATGACCAAAATGAGAACTAAAAGCATCTGATTCTGAGCGAATAAATTTCTTAAGTGTCCAATCTAATATACTCAATGAGCATTATTAAGTGTTAATTTTGGAAGATAATCACAACTATAAATATACAAGCAAATAACAACACAGCATTTTCTATGGTTTAGGATTTTCTGTTGTATGATGGAAGACCAAATGCAAACAACAAAAGCTGTAGTCAAAAGTCCAAACAAAGAGGGTATAAATCAATGAAAATAGAGAGATTTTTCAACAAAATAATACCAGGCAGAGTATATAGTATAGACATATAGCGCAGATAAAGGTAATTGAATTACCATTTATTTCAAATAAGCCTCATTCATCTGAAAAACAAGAGTTTTTGCACATATAAAAGGTGGAAGTCTTGAAATAGCAAATGAGTTTACAGTCTTAGAGAGTTAGACGGATCAAGTGACAATCCATCACAATCATAAGTTTATAACCCATGCCGACAGTAAAAATTTACTTTCTATCACAAACAATTCATTGTTGGTTGCTCTTGATTTATGCCTTTGTTCTCTTTATCATTCAAACCCTTTGTCTCTCCCCCTATCTACCCTTCCTTGTCCTCCTATGATACAAACTTTCTTTATTAGACCTTATTGGTTAGTTAGTTTGATGATAACATATTTTCTAATATGGGATCAAGTTCCTTGTTTTTGTTACCTTTAAATCTTATTTTCCTAACGATGCATGAAGCTGCCACATTTAGAAAATCCAAGCATCTATCTATGAAGTTCTAGAGGAGGAGCACAAATTACTATGGTCAGACTAGGAGCTGAGTTTGTAGTGTAAGAAATTAGAAATGAGGAAATCAGTTGTTCATAAACTCGTGCAAGGATAAGAAGTTTTTTGTTGGTGGGAACTCATATCATGATATATTGTTACACAGGATGAGATGACCTATGGACAAGTTAAGTTGAAATCTCTAACCACACAAATAAAATGCATAGAATCTCAAAATGGATGACTGCTACCAATGCAAATATTAAATAAATAGATCTATATAGTTAGTCCTTGAGTAACAAAAAAATAATAATGAGTTCCCAAACCCTCTTTAGACTAAAGTGAGCTAAACTAAACTACGAGTGAAACAAAAGACACTGAGAAATGTATAGTTTACTCCCTCAATGTTTGCAAAAGCTCTCTTTAGAACTCAGAGTTTAATAAGTTGCTCAATAGTGATCAATTGAACATGGTTCGCTGGTATAAATTATACATGAAGTGCTACATACCATAGCCACGTGATTGATGCAAAATAGTACCTCTTGCAGGCTTTTTGTAGGATATTTTATTTGAGAACAAATAGTCTTCTTGTTCTTATAAATGGTAATACAAAATGGGACTATATTACACACTTATAATAGCATGTTGACTAGGTAAAATGATTTCTTAAGAAGTTACTGGCCATAAAAATAGCTTTATGGTGCATGTAGGGTATATTTATTGAAATAGTCCATCATGTACTGCGATTTCTCAATCATCCTAGTTGGCCTATTGGGAAAACCATAACCTGCACTGTTACAGATATTGGTCTTTCCCTCTCGAAAACAAAAATGAGTGGAGAATATGTCAAAGAAAGATGTGATCGTTAGGCATTGAAGGTTTAGATAGAGGAAGCACTTCTTGATATTGAAAATTTTGTATCAAGTGACACAAAATTCGTATCTAGAACTTAGCCATGTTGCCAAATAGATTTTAGTCCAATTTTTCAATAGGACTAGGTCAGCCAAATACATGCCTGGCATGACGAAAATTACATTTATTGTCCAACTTTACATTTATTGTCCAACTTTGAAGCCAAGATAACAAATTTGGTGTTTTGGAATATTAAGAGCTCATTACCACCTGGAGAATTAACTTATAATTCCATTGAGATTAAGCCATTTAAGATCAATTCCACTTTTACACTGTTTGGATAGAGAGAAAGGAAGAGAAGAGAAAAGGAGGGATGCATTATCCATTTTCCTTTCCCTTTTACACACTATTTGGATGACAAGCTAGGAGAGAAAGGAAGGGGAGAGAGAAAAGAGGGATGAGAGGGGAAAGAAATGGAGGGAGAACTAGAGTCCTAATTTCCCTCCAAATTGGAAGGGAGGAAGGTTCTTAAAGGAGGAGGGAAATGGATCTCTCCCTCCCTTTCCTTCCTCTAACCATTTACACAAAAACCAAGGGAAATTGACCCTGCTCTTTTCTCCTCCCTTCCTTTCCTTCTAGTTCCTTGTATCCAAACAAAGGGTTAATAAACTAAATCCATCCATTGTTAGAGAGATTTTGAAGGAAATTTGAATGTCTTCTCCCTCCTCTCACCTCCCTTTCCCTTCATTATTGTTATCTAGACATAGCATTTATTTCATTTCCAAACATCTTACAGATTGATCCAACAATTTAACAACGTTCCATTAGTTTATCACATAAATCTCTCATGAGCTTTCTCAAATTCAAAATCCAATTTTCCTATTGAAACACAACCACAACATGGCTAAACATAAAGAATGAATTTGGTTATACTACGAAAAATATTAAATATAGTGTGCAATTACGTGTTGTTTGACAGCAGAAGAAAGCCAGTCAATCGGAAAAAAAGCTAAAGCGATAAACATCCACACTGATGTGAATTTTGTTATAGACAAACGCCACTCACACAAAGGAAACTTAGACTTCAAATTTGATAAAGCCACGCACCACAAATCTGAACTTCTAAGGCGAATAATTGGTAGAATTTGATTAAAGCAAAGCACCCTCAAATCCTAAGAACTATCCTCACGTGAGATAAAGCAAAAGCACCACTCACTCAATCGAATTTCTCACAAGAAACTCTCAAAATTTTGTTTTCTTCGTGAAACAATAAAAACCGGAAACACTTTGTGTTTAATTACTCAAATCTGAATTTTATTGATGTATTTTACATCCTATTTATAGGCTAAACATATCACATAATATTTCAGAATTCTAAACATATCCTAACTACCTTAGATATATGGTAAAACAAACTAAGATTAGGATAACAAGAAAATCTTATCAAAACCGGATAATATATTTGCACCATATATTTTGTAATCTGATTTCTAGTCTAAATCTTAGATATTTTGCAAATCAAATCTAGTGACCATATTTCCGAATAACAACCCAAGGTTGACCAAGTCAAACAACTTGAAAAACCGTGTTGACAACGTTGCCCAATCTTCCAAAAATCTGTCCAAAATCCCGCCATATAACTTGCTTTGATTCTCGTTGATTTTTGTTGGACTTGCGATTTCAAGAACTTCAAGAAACTCTTCAAGATTCAATCTTTATTTCAAGAAACCTCCATTTTTGTGTTTCTCATGCTTGATTCCATCAACCTTGACTCATAAACTAATCAAGAAAATAACAAAACACCATATGGTAAAACCCTATCAAATGACGTGGGAAGAAAACCCATATAGCTCAACACTTCTAAACTACTAACTATACTTGCTTTACATTTACGTGAATAAGCTTGTGCATGTCACCATGCACACGTAGAAATCCACCCTAGCCAACCCAAGAAGCCTTGTGTCTCCATAAGCCACTAACTCCCCCAAGGTTGCTTCTTGTTTTCCACCTTCAATCAAACCCAAACCCTCGAAGTTTTGCTCATTGATATGCGTATCATCCTCCTCTTCTTCAAAAGAGTTTGTCCTCAAACCTCGAAGTTGGTCATCAGGAACATAAGGAGCTAAATCACCAATGTTGAAAGTAGCATGGACTCCATATTCTCCTGGTAATTCCAATTTATAAGCATTATCCCCCACTTTACTTATGATCTTGAACGGTCCATCACAACGAGGCATAAGTTTATTCTTCCTTTGATTTGGAAATCTTTCCTTCCTCAAGTGTAACCAAACCAAATCCCCTTCTTTGTAGACATGTTGTGATTTATGTTTGTTTGCTCGTGCCTTGTAAATATCATTAACCTTCTCAATTCGAGCCCTTACTTCTGCATGAAGTTTTTGCATGTACTCAACCTTAGTCTTGGCATCTTTGTGTACCAACTCCCCTTTAGGAATACTTACAAAATCAATTGGTAACTTAGGATTAACTCCATAGACAATCTCGAAAGGTGAGTGCTTAGTAGCATAAGTAGGTGACCTATTATAAGCAAATTCAGCATGAGCAAGCTTCAAATCCCAATCTTTTTGTGTCTTACTAACCAAACCACGCAACAAAACCCCTAGTGTTCGATTAGTGACTTCTGTTTGGCCATCTGTTTGAGGATGATAAGATGTGCTAAACAAAAGTTTCGTGCCTATTAACCTCCAAAGTGACTTCCAAAAGTAACTCATGAATTTTGTGTCTCTATCACTTACAATAGTCTTTGGAACCCCATGCAACCTTATGATGTCTTTAAAATATAAATCAGCCACATTCATAGCATCATCTGTCTTGTGACATGGTGTAAAATGAGCCATCTTTGAAAATCTATCAACCACTACCATAATAGCATCTTTTCCCCTTGCTGTCCTTGGTAACCCTACAATGAAATCCATAGAAACATCCTCCCAAGGTCCCTCTGGCACTGGCAATGGAGTATAAAAACCTTGATGAAAGGCTGCCTTTGCCTTTTGACAAGTAGCACATTGAGCAATTATGGCCTCAACATCAACAATCATCTTTGGCCAATAAAAATGTTCTTGCAACATGGTTAGTGTCTTTGTAATGCCAAAATGTCCAGCAATACCTCCTCCATGAGCCTCCCTTACTAGCAACTCACGTATAGAACACTTAGGTATGCACAATAGATTACCTTTAAACAAAAACCCATCATGTAGCACATAGGAACTCATAGACCCCTTTGAAAGTTGCGCCATTATTGGTCCAAAATCACCATCTTGCTCGTAAAATTGAGTTATCAACTCTAACCCAAGCAACTTAAAGTTCAAAACACCAAGCAAAGTATACCTTCTTGACAAAGCATCAGCAACAACATTAGACTTCCCCGTTTTGTACTTTGAAGAGAAGTGAAAAGATTGCAAAAATTCAACCCATTTAGCATGTCTTGGATTCAATTTTTGTTGACCATTAATGTGCTTCAAAGCTTCATGATCAGAATGTAATATGAAGTGATTAGGCCTTAAATAATGACTCCAATGATCCAAAGCTCTAATAATGGCATAGAACTCCTTGTCATATGTAGAATAGTTCAGTTTAGCACCATTCAACTTCTCACTAAAGTAAGCAATTGGCCTCTTCCCTTGGACTAGAACAGCACCAATTCCAACCCCACTTGCATCCGTCTCTACTTCAAATGGTTTAGAGAAATCTGGTAAGGCTAGTATAGGTGTGTTACAAAGCAACTTCTTAATCAATTCAAAAGCTTCTTGTGCCCCCTTAGTCCACTCAAACTTAGGCTTATCCTTCTTAATGCATTCGGTTATAGGAGCAACAACAGATGAAAAATTCTTCACAAACCTCCTATAGAACGAGGCTAACCCATGAAAAGCACGTACTTCAGTCACGTTCTTTGGTGTTGGCCATGATTTTATAGCTTCCACTTTAGATGGATCAACAGAAACCCCATCTTTGGACACAATATACCCCAAAAACGTCACACTTGGTACCATGAAATAACACTTTTCGAGCTTAGCATAGAGCTTTTGTTCTCGTAATGTCCCAAACACACTCCTTAGATGGCTTAGATGATCATTAACACTCTTGCTATACACCAAAATATCATCTAAATATACCACTACAAACTTACCAATGTATGGCTTTAAGACCTCATTCATCAACCTCATAAACGTACTAGGTGCATTAGTTAACCCAAAAGGCATGACTAACCATTCATAAAGCCCTAGCTTTGTTTTAAAACCTGTTTTCCATTCATCACCTTCCTTCATTCGAATCTGATGATATCCACTCCTTAAATCAATCTTTGAAAATAATTGAGAACCATGTAATTCATCTAGCAAATCATCCAATCTAGGTATAGGAAACCTATACTTGACGGTTATATTGTTAACTGCCCTTGAATCAATACACATTCTCCAAGTCCCATCCTTCTTAGGTACTATTAATGTAGGCACAGCACATGGACTCATGCTCTCTCTCACGTACCCCCTCTCCATTAATTCCTCAATTTGCCTTTGTATCTCCTTTGTCTCCTCTGGATTACATCTATATGCAGGCTTGTTAGGAATTTGAGACCCAGGAATAAGATCTATTTGATGTTCAATTCCACGTATTGGTGGTAATCCTGGTGGCAACTCATTAGGAAACACATCTGAAAACTCATTCAACATAGGATGCAAAACCCTAGGAATCTCTGGGGCTTCATCTTGTACCTCTTTGGCTAACAACATATAAGACATAGAACTTGTTTTCAACTCCCTTTCTAACTCCTTTCCACCCACCAACAAAACACCTTTAGAATTACCCATGCTTGTTTTAGGTTTAGAAATCATCAAGGGTTTTAATGCATATGATTTCTCATTAGGGTTCTTGCGCACAATATAGACATTTGTTCTCCCATTAAACTTCACAAAACGGTCATATTGCCAAGGTCTACCCAATAATATATGACAAGCATCCATAGGACAAACATCACAAAGTACTTGATCCTCAAATTTACCAATTTTAAACGCAATCAAGGCTTGTTTGTTTACCTTAACATCGCTTGTGTTGCTAAGCCAATGTAGCTTGTATGGTTGAGGATGTATCTTTGTAGGAATTGCGAGCTTTTCCACCAACAACGTAGATACTACATTTGTGCAACTTCCAGTATCTATGATCACATCACAAAGCTTGCCTTGAACATTACACCTTGTGAGAAAAATTTTATCCCTTTGACTCTCCAAAGGTTGTGCACTTTGAGATTGTAATACCCTACGTAACACTAAGGATTGGCCTTGTGTTTCTGGTTGGACTTCCTCTGTGTCTTCCTCCATATTTTCATCATTGCCATACTCTTCCTCTCCCTCATCCCCATACATCTCCTCCTCTTCTTCAAGGCTTTCCCCATCTACCCAATTTCGAGTTGTTGTGACCCTAGCATGAGGACAATCTCTTTGAATGTGACCTTGCCCTTTACACTTGAAACAAACAATGCGTGAATCACTACTTTGGGGCTTTGAAGATGAACTCTTATCCTTGATGAAGGGTGGTTTAGTAACCTTATCAAAGTTTGGTTTTTGAGGAAAAGTATCACGCTTTTCTTTAGAATCATAGGTTTTGAAGTATGTCTTTGTTTTGCGTGCAACTTGTTTCTCAACCCTTGCTGCCACTCTACAAACTTCATCAAAGGTCCAATAAGGTTGTAATTCGACCTTCTCCCTTATATTTTCATCTAGACCAGCCACAAAACGAGCCACTTTGTGGTCCTCCTTCTCTTCCAAATCACAAATCATGATCAATTTTTCAAACTCCACAATGTATTCATCAACCGTTTTTCTATCTTGTTTTAATGTATGCATCTTGATGAAATTGTTTTGTTCGAAATCTTGAGGAACAAAACGTTTCCTCATCTCCCTTTTCAATTTGGACCATGAAGATATTTTTGATCTACCTTCTTTCCTTCTCTTTCTTTGTAAACCCTCAAGCCATAAACTTGCATAGGAAGTGAGTTTTAATTCCGCCAATTTATAGGACTTATGATCATCATATTCTTTGTAACGAAAAATCCTCTCAACCCTACGAATCCAATCTAGAAATTTTTCAGGATCCATACCTCCATTAAATTCAGGAATTTCGAGTTTAAGATTTCGATCATCATCCCTCATCTTTCCCTTATGTTTGTGCCTTGATCTTGGTTCCTCATCGTCACTAGAACTTGATGAGTATCCCTTTTTTGGTTTACGTACACTCCTCACACTTTCTTGCTCACTTTCACTTGATGATGAGCCCTCCTCTTGTTTAGATTTAGTAGGAGTTTTCTTGGTAGAAGCCATGATGGTTAGGACTTCATCTAAACGAGCCTTTAACTCGTCAATCTCCCCTTGCATACGTAGCTCCTTTGCTTGAGCCAAGCTCAAACCTTTCGTAAATCCTTGTGGATTTTCATCTCCACCTTCTTGAGCCATGATAATTGATATTGAACACTTGAGATTGAACGAATCTCTCAACGAGAGCACCAAAAGTTGATGTGAATTTTGTTATAAACAAACGCCACTCACACAAAGAAACTTAGACTTCAAATTTGATAAAGCCACGCACCACAAATCTGAACTTCTAAGGCGAATAATTGGTAGAATTTGATTAAAGCAAAGCACCCTCAAATCCTAAGAACTATCCTCACGTGAGATAAAGCCAAAGCACCACTCACTCAATCGAATTTCTCACAAGAAACTCTCAAAATTTTGTTTTCTTCGTGAAACAATAAAAACCGGAAACACTTTGTGTTTAATTACTCAAATCTGAATTTTATTGATGTATTTTACATCCTATTTATAGGCTAGACATATCACATAATATTTCAGAATTCTAAACATATCCTAACTACCTTAGATATATGGTAAAACAAACTAAGATTAGGATAACAAGAAAATCTTATCAAAACCGGATACAATATTTGCACCATATATTTTGTAATCTGATTTCTAGTCTAAATCTTAGATATTTTGCAAATCAAATCTAGTGACCATATTTCCGAATAACAACCCAAGGTTGACCAAGTCAAACAACTTGAAAAACCGTGTTGACAACGTTGCCCAATCTTCCAAAAATCTGTCCAAAATCCCGCCATATAACTTGCTTTGTTTCTCGTTGATTTTTGTTGGACTTGCGATTTCAAGAACTTCAAGAAACTCTTCAAGATTCAATCTTTATTTCAAGAAACCTCCATTTTTGTGTTTCTCATGCTTGATTCCATCAACCTTGACTCATAAACTAATCAAGAAAATAACAAAACACCATATGGTAAAACCCTATCAAATGACGTGGGAAGAAAACCCATATAGCTCAACACTTCTAAACTACTAACTTATATTTGCTTGAACACTACGTGAATAAGCTTGTACATGTCACCATGCACACGTAAAAATCCACCCTAGCC
Organism: Suaeda aralocaspica; assembly: GCA_016808085.1. Lineage (NCBI taxonomy): Eukaryota > Viridiplantae > Streptophyta > Magnoliopsida > Caryophyllales > Amaranthaceae > Suaeda > Suaeda aralocaspica. Next base: position 974,292 of record PYUH01000656.1, on the reverse strand, counting down.
AACCCTAGGAGCCTTGTGTCTCCATAAGCCACTAACTCTCCCATGGTTGCATCTTGTTTTCCACCTTCAATCAAACCCAAACCCTCGAAGTTTTGCTCATTGACATTCGTATCACACACTATTCTTGTCCATTCAACAAACCTCGAATCCCCAATTTAAGCAAATCACACACATAAACACAAAGAAGGAAAAAAAAACAAACATCGCATGTAAAATTGACAAATCAATGATTGGTAAACACAATTACACAACACTAAGTGAACACCAACCGCTACAAAATAATCCAAAGAATTAAGTCATGCTCCATAAACCAAAATCATGATCAGAATGGTAATGCCATCAACTCATCATTCATCAAGCAAATAATACAAAAACAATAAAAACCAAAGGATAAAAAAATTAACCTGCAAGTTTAGTAATGACAGCAAACAACGAAGACGGCCACGAGTACATTGCATAGCCAATAACTTCAGTATCAACACAAGCATAAATCAATCCAACATTCTTTTTACAAAGTTCATCATCAAATGACTTGGATAACGACTCGTGTTTCGGGAAATTCTTCTTCTCTATTCTCACTATATCATCCACTGTTTTTGAATAATTTTGTGAGTTCTTGTTCAATTCTGTGATAACCCCTTTATCAACCATACCCTTTTTTTTTCCGACAGCTGATAACATAATTACATCAAAGCATTAGTTAACATCTTGAATATAACACAGCAATTACATCACTCAGTTAGAAGAAGAACAATGGGGTGATTAAATCAAATTAGAGAATTGGCATTGAATTAATTACTCGGTTTTTAGGCACACATAATCTACGGTTTAGATTACTAATAGTTGGGTATAAAGAAAGGAGAGAGAGATAGAGAGTACCTTAATTCACTCTGACAGTAACCGGTAATAGGGCTAACAATTGATGGGGTAAAGTTTAAAACGAGTGTGTGGGATGTTGGTGGGGTGGTGGAGGTACGTGGTTTGAATTGGCTGGGGGTGATGGTGGTTATTTTGCGTTTGGTCAAGTTTACTTGCACCTCCTTCAATTGGATGGTTTGAGCGATTCGTCCCTATAACTGGCGTAGCCACGATTTTTGGGATGCTAGGTCATTCTTAATTATAGATTATTTATAATAGTACATTTTTTTTTTGGTCTAGCTCATTATCGATTTTGTTTTATATATTATTTAAGAAAACAATATTATAGTCAAATAGAATCTTAAGAGTTTTAAAAAATATAATATCGTCCCTGTGAAGAAAAAAGTTTACCTAAAAAATTAATGAAAGAAATTTCTTCACATTACAATCAAGGTTAGGAGAAAGATTTAAAAAAAATAACAGTTAATGAAATTTAGTACCACAAAATTCGAGCTTAATTAAGTGATATTAATTTCTTACTTTCTTATATGAGGTAAGGAATTATACAAAAGCGAAAATATGGGAGACTATAAATAATAACACCTATTTATTAAGCACTATGAGCATCAAAACTCAAAAGAAATGGAAGTATAAAAATATCATGCGTTATAACAATTTGAGGGGAAATGAAAGGCAAAAAAAAAAAAAAAAAAAAAAAAAAAAAAAAAAAAAAAAAANGAATAAGAAAATGAGCTCAATTTTAAAAAGGAATAAGAAAGGGACTACTACAATATAAATAAATTAATGCTTTTGTAGGCAATAGGGATTGAGACTAGATTAAGAAAGTCTAAATCCTTTTACACTAAGCTAGTGCACTTTATCAATTATATTATGGAGATGTTTAATATATATAATGAAGTTTTCTTGCTTCGGTAGTGCACGTGAACCACCGTGCCCACATGTAGCTCTGCCCCTGCCTGTAAGCTCCATTTTCAACTGACATTTTGTCCATCTATATTTGGGCTGAAAGTTCGGTCTATGGTTTGGATTATCGCCCAATCCAAAACCAAACCATATATTTTCCGTCTTTGAGATTTGAGTCCAATTCAATCCATATTAAATTTCAATCCAATTCACCTAAATTCGGGCTTACGATTTTGGATCCAATTCAATCCGAATTTAAAAAAAAGTTGTACAACAATTGCTGCTCAATATATTTTTAGCAATAATCTAATAATTTATATTACTATGCAATAAACTCACTAAATCAAATACTACACACTTTAAAAAGGATGATAGAGAATTTTAGAATTTTGCTAGCTTTTGGTCTTTTGGGCATAACTACTTAATAAGTAGCGGGCTTAAGGATATTAAGGACTTAAGGGTTTATTACTATTCGGTCTAAAGTTCGGTGTACGGTCTACCAAGGGGTCCAAACCGCAAAAACGATAAATAAAAAATTTACAATCCAAACCGCACCAAATTACAAAAAAGTCCGATCCAAATTTCCTAAACGGTTCAGTTTGGTTCGGTCTTTGGTTTTAATCTAAATTACTTTCACTCATAAACTATATTACCTCCTTATCATATTAGTAGCAACGATTTAATATTTTCCTCTTTATTTTATGTCAAATCGTCGTTGCAACTAATATGATACGAAGGTAGTAATTAAAATGGAAGGGTAAAAATTAAAGTCCGCCACTTGTCATTTCTTTTATATAGGCTTCTAATAGGGGTGTTCAATCAGATCGATCCGCTAGGCTAAAATGCGATCCGTATCCGATTCGAAGCAAGACGGATACCCGATCCGAAACATCCGAAAAATCGGATCGGATAATTGGATATCCGATGTTCCGAAAATATATTAAAGTAAAAAAATTACTTTGAAAACACTACAAAACTACTAAATTCAATGAAATAATCCGATCCAATTTGAGTGATCCGATTCGAAATATGCGTGATCTGACTAATCCGATCCGAGATGCCTAATTTTTCAAATGTTTCGGATATTGCAGATATACGACAATGAAAATGTGTGATCCGTATCCGATCTGATAAGTGTCGGATATCCGATCTGAAATATCAGAAATCAAAAGGTTATAAAAATTATTCGACTTTCTTGGATCGGATCACTCGTGTCGAATTATATTGAACAACCCTACTATTAATCATTTTTCACAAAAATGAGGTAATTAAGACTCAATCTTTCAACCTTTACGATGTAAGATGTGATCATATCTATTGATCTACTTGCTTATAGTTATGATTAATGCAAATTTAAATAGATGATTTACTTTCTGGGTCGTTTTTTAGTTGCTATATTAGGGTTTTTGACACTATTGGTATTGTAACTTTGACTTACTTTAGTGTTTAATACGTGACGAAAAACATAGTCAAATGAGATCTTGTTTGATTCGACTTGGTGTATATTTTCCAAAAATATAATTTTTATAATATTTTATAATACCAAACTCAAGATATTAATTTTATAAGTTGAATCTTGAGATGTGAAAAAGTAATTGTAGCAAGTAAAAAAAATGAGGGAGTATCACATTAAATTACTTTAATTATCTTATATGCAAGATTGCACGTGTAGCAATTTAGCAATTTTCTTTGACCGCTCTTTTTTTTTCCTATTTTTTTTCTCTTTTTGCTTCTTACTCATTGTACAACAACATAAACAAACTCAGTGAAGACAACAATCAAGGATTGCTTTTTTTTTTTGTTACTAACATAATATCTCCCTTGTAATTAGATTTTTTTCATTAACATTTTTATTTATCTCATATGTATATTTTCAGCATCCGGGGACATCGTTCGGGCCAAAATCTTGTTGGTTGTTTAAAAATTCAATCATTAACAATTTATTAAGGATTAAAATTGTTTTTTGTTGAATATAATTTATTTTTGCTAAACTAAACTTAGGGCTTGTTTACTTCAACTGAAAATAGCTGAACTAAATTGAAGTGAGTTGAACTGAACTAAACTGAGTTAAACTGAACTGATTGGAGATAAACTGAACCGAACTAGTAGTTTTTATTATGGATTAATGGTTTTAAATTATGGGTTATTGATTATTAACTATTGATTTTTAATTATGATTATTGATTTTTAACTATGATTTTTATGAATTGACTATGACTATTGATTTTTAACTATATATGGATTATTAATGGTTTTTTTGACTATGGAGTAATATAGTAATAATTTTGATATTAATCCACTAATAATTATTAAATTTTTTTTAATTATTGGTAGTTTATATTTTATGAAATAAAATTTCCTTAATACGTTTTCATATTTCTGTGAATGGTAATTCATTTATGTGGTATAATAATATATTTGTGAATGATATTTCAATAATATTTTTTGTTTTGAATGGTGGTTTCATAATTTTGTTTTTATGAAAATTATATATATATATATATGAAACAAAAAAAATTATAATTAATGTTTCAAAAATATATATGAACACACTAATAATATTATGAACAAAAAAGTCAAGTAAAAAATAACACTAACATAACAAAAAAAAACAATACTATTATGAATAAATAAATCCAAGTATAATATAATGATAATATTATGAACAAATATATATAATTATAAAAAAATACTACCAATTTTGCTAGTGAGATAAGCTCTGAGTGAATAGTAATTTATTTTACTTCTCATTTTTGTTTCCAATTCTGCTCATGAAGGAGAACTTAGCTCCTCCAGATCCTAAAACAGACACTGGCATGTCTGATAGTTCCTCTTTGATTGATAAAACTACACCACTTCCTGTCATTTTGGTAAAATAATCTTTTCGTAATACCGTAGCTACTTCATCTCAATGGTTTAGTGAGGCAAGAAAAATTATGTTAAAGTCAATGAAAAGGGAAGATGACGAGATTACAATCCATTCATCCCAGTCTTCAGTTCAATTCTCAAAGGATATTCTACAACGTCTACGTGATCCATGGCTGACCCTCATGGGCAAATGTTTGGGTATCTCGATTCAACCCAGCTTTATTACTCAACAGGTTAAAGCAATGTGGGGTCCCATGGGTACCATCGAAGTTATCGATGTGGGTAAGAATGCTTAATTTATTAAACCTTCTGGTCATAGGTGTTTTGGTGGGAAGAAGTTGGCGGGAAATTCAGTATGAGAACCTCCAAAATCTCTGTTTTGGATGCGGTAGGGTGGGTCACAACAAAGAAAATTTTTCTCATAAAGTTTCTGTTATTACTCCTATCCTTGATACTAGTTATAGGAGGGGTGATAAGTACCTCAACTTGAATTAATTGAGGTAAATAAGGAGGTGGGACCCACATGGTTTTTTTAATTTTTTTATTCCCACCCCATTTCAAATATAACGGGGTTTATGCACTGAATACTGAAGGGACCCATGATACAGTTGCATCAACTTTTTATATAGCATTCACTGCTTTATTATACCTTACAATTAATATAATTTTTTTGTTTTTTGTTTTTTTATTGTCTTTTACAATTGAAGAAAACCTGAGAAAGCAGCTGTAGACACCGAAAATTTATTAAAGTGTCAAAATTAAAAATAAGTTAATTTTTTGAGTTAAATAAAATAAATATTTGCTCAATATAATTAATTTAGCCCTCTAAATTAAAATATTCAAATTAATTAAATAATTTGGGTCATAATTACATTATTTGGGCCGACTATATTGTTAGTCCAAGTAAAATGTTTATTGGGCTAAAAAGACTACAAAACTTCCAACTCATCAGAAGAGTCCAAGCTACACTTCTCCGGATCCAAGATGAAGGTCAAAATCTCCTATAAATACCCATCATCACCTCAAAAGGTAAAAGAAGAAAAGAAAAAAAAAGGGGGGAAATTCATTGGAAAAAAAGTCAATCAAGGACATTCCAAAGAATTTACAAACTCTCTCTGTCAACAATCAATAAGCACTACAAAATTGTGCCGATTGTTCAGGGATACTCAAACACATTCAAAGTGACATTGAAGCTGGTCAACCCCCACTCAAATTTGGTTGACGTCAGCAACTGTTAAATTTGGTTGACGTCGACAAGTGTCATCCTAGCAGTGGAACAGAATCAGAAGGCTGAGTTTATTTTTTATAAACTGTTTACAGNCTATAAACTGTTTACAGATATTGTACCTACATTCAAATTATTAATAAAAATATTATTTATTTACTTAATTACTTATCGTTGACTTTGACTTGAAATTTAGTAGCAACAGCAGCAAATGAGGAAAGCAGCAAGACACGAAAAAATCCCAAATTTTGCATGCAACAATGGAGAAATTTGTTAATTAGGATAATCGAAAAAATCGGGTGAATGAAGGTTAGGTGAAGATTGTGGAGGTATATTTGGATTTGTATCAAAGTAAAGGTATGTTTCTTGTTGTGAAAATGGTTTCAATTTTTTGTTTAAAGTTTAAATCAATGTAATGCTTGTTGTTACAAATCGGTTGTTGGAGTTGGTATCTTGAATGGTGCAGGTGCGTCTATAGTTGTGGTTGTAGTGGGGGAGGAGTGATGAGAATTTCATTTAATTTAGTGGATTCGAATTGATGTTGTTCGGATATTCAAATCCCTATTTTTTGTGAAATCGAAAGTAGTAGTTGGTTCAATGATGGTGTTCGTGACAGTTTTGTTTGATATTTGTTTTTGATGAAGATGATATGATAGTATGAAATGAAATTTAAGTTTTTCAATGTTGTTATTAGTTACCATTGTATTGTTTTGTATAATTTTGTTACTGAATGTTGTTTTGTGAAGGGTATTTGTTAGGAGGTGGTCATGGTTGGTAGTTTATTAGATTCTTCTATGTTGAAGATGACACCTACAAAGGGTTGTAAGCTTAGGGGAACACCTAGTAGATCACCTAAATGTAGGGGAACTTGTAGTAAATCACCTAAAAGTAAGAGAATTCCAACTAAATCAGCAAATTATGTGGGAACTCCAACTAGATCACCTAATTCTGCGGGAACCACAACCAAACATGCAAAGGGGCAGGAGTTAGGGAATTACCGTATATGTGATATGAATGCTAAGGTTGAGGGTGTTGGTGTGGGTGAGGCTGTTAGGGGTAGGAACTTATCATGTAATGGGAATAGTGCAGAGGTTAGTAGAAGCGGTAAAGATGTAGTTGAAGCTCCATATGTTGGCATGCGGTTTAGTAGTTGGGGGGTTGTTGAAGAATATAATTTGAAGTATGGGAAACAAGTTGGCTTTGGAATTCTACGAGCACAAGGTGTAAACTCCAAAGTTACGAGAGAAAGGATTGCTATGACATGGAAATGTGAGTGTTTAGGTGATCCAATGGCGTGTTTTAATCAGATGTGTAGAAAGAGAGCGCGTGAATCGAAGATAGGTGGTAGTGCAGTTGTAGATGATGTGTCCACTAGGAAGTGGAAGTCAAAGAATTGTAACTATCCAACTGAGATATATGCACATGGGGATTGTCATGGTGTATAGCATATTAGGAGGTTTACCTTGGAACATGTAGGTCATACACCTGATCCTAGCAAATCTGAATTGGTTAAAATGTATAGAATGCAAAGCTTTCATTCAAATGTGCGTAGAAGATTGTTAAATGATAGAGAGGCGGGTGTGCCATTAAGTAAGACGTATGATGCAATGACGAATAAAAGAGGTGGTATTGATAATATGCCTTTCATTGAACAGGATTGTAGGGATGTAGTTGCAGAGGATTTGAAATTGAAAATGGAAGCTGGGGATGCTAATGCGTTGATGGAGTACTTTGATATTAGTAGACGTGAAAATTTGGATTTTTTCTACTCTCATAGGATGGATGATTCTGGTAGGTTGTGTGATGTGTTTTGGGCTGATGCACGGAGTCGAGTAGCGTATGAAGAGTTTGGAGATGTTGTATGTTTTGATAGCACATACTTAACCAATGACTATGACTTACCTTTTGCAAACTTTGTTGGTGTGAACCATCATGGACAATCGATGTTGTTTGGTTGTGCTCTAGTTTCCAGAGAGGATAGTGACACATTTAGGTGGGTGTTTAGTCAATGGCTACTGTGCATGAAAGGGAAAGCTCCTAATGCAATTTTGACAGACCAAGCTCCAGCTATGAGACGTCTTGTAGAAGAAATAAAGCCACACACACGACACAGGTAGTGCATTTGGCATATCTTGCAAAAAATTCATAGGCGATACGATAAGGAGGAATGGTAATGTTTTGAATTTATTATTATAACTATCAAGTTATGAATTTTGTTTTGAATTTGATGGTATTCAACAACTGTTGTTTACTTTTTATTTGTTTGATGTGTGTCTGCGTTGTTGCGTTTTTTTTTATATACTTGTGAACATTTAGTTTAATCCTTATGCTTTGATTCCATGATTTACATACAAAATGACTTTTAAATTACTTATAATGAGTAGTAACTGACTACACAGTAGAGACCCTTTACAAGAACAATTCAGCTGCAAAAACACAATTGCACTGACAGTGCATACCTTCAGCAGATATAGTAGTATACCTGCTTGGACATCAGGTACGAATTGCAATTTTATCTTCAGTAGCATTGTTTGTGTTATCAGAATACATGAAAAATTCAGTACTGCATTCGGGTTAGTGGAACGATATGCTGCTCAATAGTTCATTTATAAGTTTCCTTTCAAAGCTTTTTTTTATAATCATGTTGCACTTGGATTAAATGACTTTGTAAAGCGTGTATCACACACCCTCCAACTCTCCACCCTTGTCCTTGTATAATTCAGCAATTTCAAAAAAGTGTTGCAATTTCTGCAGAATTCATGTTCACAAGTATAAGCAAAATCTTTTGCTGCACATAACTGTTGATGCAAAGATTCCATCTTCTATTGTAGTTGTCTGTATTGCTTCAACTGAACGAACAACAACAGTCACTATATTGCTTCTCTATATAAGCTGCTTTTGTTGAATAGTTTGCCTGACTTTCAGATGTTTTCCAACGTCAATAATTCCATGTTGTTAATCCAGCAGTCACCCAACAGTAACACTTTAATTCCATGTTAATACATTGGCTTTGTCGTACATGTTATTATATTTTTTTATTATAATATACGATTAATATTTTTTTTCTTAGATTGTGACAGTTGCTTATTTAAGTCCGTAATGTTGTTTAACGTCATCATGTTGGAATAGGTATGAGGACTTTAAGGAAGACTTGTTTCAATGTGTGTACAATAAAGTCACTGTTGCTGAATTTGAGAAGAGTTGGCTTGAAGTTATCAATACATATGGTTTACATCTTGATGATTGGCTGGGAAATTTGTTTGAAGAGAGGTTTATGTACTGGGTACCTGCATGTATGAAAGGTCATTTTTGGGCGGGGATGAGGACAACTCAACGAGTGGAAAGTATGAATAGTTACTTTGATAAGTTTATATTTAGGCATACCAAGCTTTGTGAATTTGGTCCTCGGTATTGTTCAGTCGTGAAAAAGAGGGTAGATCAAGAGAAACAAGCTGATGCGGAGGATGAGAAGTGGGTTAGACACAGTAGTAGATTAGGTTATAGTTATGAGAGTGTTTTTAGAGATGTTTACATTGACGCTAAGTTTAGGCTTTTCCAATGACAATGCGAACGGGTAGACCTGCAGCTACTCATAATTGCATACAAATTTGAGTTTTCCCTGACCCTGATTCACCACATATTTCCGTTACTTGACCTAAATTCAAACCACTTATGGTGGCACCGTCGATTGAGGAGCACATAGTTGTTAACATGTTTCAGTTAAATAAAGGAGTGTATTTTGCACAAGGGGTTTGTGAAGGTGTTTATTTCGATAGTTATGGGTATTGGGCACGTACATGGATCGCAATTTATAGTCGAGGTCACATAAAAAATTTCCCCATGCAATTGTGTTGGGCCAATATTAATGTCATGTGAAAGCCTACACCGAATATATTCCAACAAACAGGGCAGTAACACTAGATGAGTGGTGGCCCATTGCTCAGTGATTTGTCACTGTTACTATTATGCATGGTTGAAAGATGATTAAAAAAGCATAGCCTCTATTTGGTATCAAAAAATGAAGCAACCAACTCAATGACACGCTATTCAAACAGTACCTTTCCATTATTTTCACTGTGTTACACAATTTTCATATTATTATTACTGATATTATTATTTTATATTATTATTATGACTATTATTTTTATTGTAATTATTATTGTTAGTGTTGTTATTATTATTGTTACAAGTATTATTATCGTTTTCATTATTTTTTGATTTTATTTGTCAATTAAACTGGGTAACCATGACACGCAAATAGAAAAGTAAATTAGCGGATACAAGTACTAGTACTTAGGGGTGTCAATTCGGGTTGGCGGTGCAGGTTTGGGTTGACCCAATCAGTTTCGGCATATTTCAATTCTGATTAGTGCCGGTCGTTTTGTCTTATTGGTTCAATCCAATTCAGTTCAGGTTATTTCAGGAGCAGGTTAAAACAGTTTGTTCGTAATTCGGGAACAGTTCAATCCAAGCTCAGGCCATTTTGGTCAGACCCACTTTAATTTAATCAAAAACCAATCAAGAAATTAAAAGCCAATTTAACGAGACATCATGGTCTTATTCGGGTTACCATCGGATTAACGAGAGACCCACATCAATAAGATATGTGGCTTGAGTGAAATGAGTAATTCCAACAGTAAGTGGCCAAAGGCGAAACAATGAATATGGGCCCAACAATGAACATAAAAACATGTATGAAAATTAAGAGATTATTTAATGTTTAATAAAGTATATCTTGCTTTACTTTATAAAAAAAATTTCATTAAGTTATTTTGGAAAGTATATATGCATAGATATGAGCGCTATGTATTGCAACAAAAAAAGACTTATATCACATGTAAAGACCTCATGTAAACATATAATTACAAAAGACATTAATAAAAGATATACGTAAAATTTATTTTGTACAGTAGGTAAATAGAAGTAAATCATTTGCTTATTTTAATAGTGTGTAACAGAATTTTGGACTAACTATAAAATAGGAATAGGCTATACTTTTTGGAGAAGTTTTTTTCTTAAAATATACATGTAAAAAAGAAAATGTTATTGCTAAAATTATTAATAAAATCAAATTTGTATTAATATGGATCTAATTTTGAAGAATAATTACAATAATTAGTATGAGGTTTGTTTTGCAAATATTCAAATGAATAAATATACAATTGATGAGTACATAATAAAAAAGAATGTAATTAAACAAATTTAAGAATATCACACAAAAAAAAAAGCTACGAATGGGAGTTGAACCCATCACCATTACGGCAAAACTTATTTGTAAGCACTATGATTGAATTCTGCAGAGCCACGTTACTATTATGTATAACAATTGCATTGTGAAATGTATATACCCTTTCACTGCATCAAAGGCCTTACAAACTTTGGGCCCTGCTCGCCCCAGGGCCGGCACAGGTTTATATTATTAATATGAAAATCATACATGATTATTGAAGACAAAATAATCAACCTATTACTGACATTTTTATTATTAAAATTAAAATCATACATGGTTACAGTGTGTTAATTAAAGTCGAATTTTGAAGTTTGATTAAACTGAAGCTCATTCGAATGCATTACACTTTGCAATAAATTGCATGATTATTGCTAATTTGGTACAAAGGAAGGTTTTTAATATGTACAAAATGAACAATTACTTTTCTTTTTTTCCTTTCCGGAGATAATAAATTTTTTCGAATTTAGATAATAAAAAAATTTTATTCAGTACATGGAAGAAGTATAATGTGTCGGAGAAGGACTTTCCAAGCAACAAGAATAATAATTACCATTTGATTGATTTATGGGTACTATATAATAGCAACATTGACTTTGTAACTAATATAAGCATATATTATTTATTGTTTTGTTTGTAACGAGTGCATTATTGTCACCTTCCATATGGCATTATAATGCCATGTCTCAAGCAAAACTTTCCATATGACATGTCTCAAGCAAAAATACTATTTAAACTAAGAATTGAATGTGGGACCATGAGTATATGATAAGGGACTAAATAATCTGAAGTTTTCAGATTAATTTTGATAGATAATTTCCAGAAAATCAATAGAAAAAGGGAAGAAGAAGAAGAAGAATTAGAGAGAGAAGAGAGGAGAGATTAGAGAGAGAAGTTGTTGTAATTCATTTCTTAATTTCTGATTACAACTAATTGGCTTATAAACCAGCTAACAAACTCTTACAGCCACACAATTAAAACAGAAAAATATTCCCTTAACAAACTCAAGGAAAATGACAAAAAAGGAAATAACAGAATTTCCCGCCAAAACCAACCAAAACTCCTATATCATACCCTCCCCCATTAAGAAAGACTTGTCCTCAAGTCAAGGAGTACTGAAACCCGGGTATTGAGCTTCAAATTCAGACTTAGCCATCCAGGAAGCTTCATGAGATGGTTTATCTTTCCACTGAACTAAGTATGACCATTGCTGCCCATTTGCAGTAGCTACCAACTTGCTGTCAATAATAGCAATTGGTTCCTGGATGTTGCTCTCACTGTGTTCAAATTCTGTAGGTAATTTTGCAATTTGAGGGAGGTCACCTCGAAAACCTTTCAACTGAGAGACATGAAAGACATTGTGGATCCTAGCATGCTGAGGCAACTGTAGCTTGTAAGCAACTGCTCCAATTCTGTCAATGATCTTGAAAGGGCCAAAATAACGTGCAGCCAACTTATTACTACTTCTGAACTGCACTGAAAGTTGCTTATAATTCTGCAATTTCAACCACACCCAATCACCTACTGCAAATGATCTTTCAGTCCTTCTCTTATCTGCTTGCACCTTCATCCTGTTCTGAGCTTTGAGCAAATTTTCTTTGATCACTTTGAGCATATTCTCTCTTTTTTGCATGCTCCTGTCAACCAGACCATTACTAGACTCTCCAGGCAAATATGGCAAGTGCAATGGTGGAGGCTGATTGTACACAATCTCATAAGGAGTTTTGAGTGTAGCAGTGTGGTAGTGAGTATTGTACCACCACTCAGCCATAGGCAAGTACTTACACCATTCCTTAGGGCTGTCACTAGCAAAACACCTTAAATAACCCTCTAAACATCGATTGACAACTTCAGTCTGCCCATCAGTTTCTGGATGGTAAGCAGAAGACAACAGGAACTCTGTCCCATGAAGAGAAAACAACCCCTTCCAAAACTGACTGAGAAAAACAGAATCCCTGTCACTCACAATACTTCTAGGCCACCCATGGAGTTTGAAAACCTGATCCAAGTACATTTGAGCCACATCAACAGCAGTAAAAGGGTGCTTAAGAGCCATAAAGTGAGCATACTTGCTCAACCTATCCACCACCACAAAAATGACATTCCTGGACATGGACATAGGTAATCCTGTAATAAAATCCATTGAAATGTCAGTCCATACTTGTTCTGGTATAGGTAGAGGTTGCAAGGATCCTGGCTTGGCAGATGTATCATATTTAGTAGCCTGACATATCTCACACTTTCTCACAAACTGACTTACATCCTTGGTCATGCCCCTCCAATAAAAAATACCCTGTAATCTTTTCAAAGTTTGCTCTCTACCTGAATGCCCAGCTTCCAAAGAGGCATGCTGCCAGTGCATAAGCTTTTTCCTGAGATTCTCATCTGGCCCTACTACAATTTTTCCATTTTTCTTCAATAATTC
>PYUH01000656.1:872519-949269 GCA_016808085.1 Suaeda aralocaspica | reverse complement strand
TGTTTGAGGTGTTGGTAAGAGGGGGGGTTTTGAGGAATTAGTAGAGTATGGACTGGAATAGTTTTTCTGAGTGGAGTTGTAGGTTTTAAAGGTTTTCTGTGAGTTAATGGTTATGGCTTCATCCTGCAGTCTAGCATATTCTACTGCAGATGTAATGGTAAGAGGTTTAAAAGCCCTCACCAAAGGTCTAAGGCCAGGTTTCAGCCCTCCAATAAAACTCTCCAACAAGTATCTCTCAGGCAAAACATACCCAGATTGCAGCATTATTGACTTCAAATTTTCAAAATCATCAACATAAGACTCTATTGTACCAGATTGAGCAAGTTTATTAAATTCCTCTACCACATTACTACCAATTTCATCCTTAAATCTGGCATTAACATCAATTACAAAATCATTCCAATCCACAACAACCCTAGTTGACAGGTAACTTGTTACCCAATTCTCAGCTTTGTCAGTCATATTCAAAGAAGCTAGATCAACTTTCTGATCATCAGGAATTTTACAGAGAGCAAAATACTTGCAACATTTTTTAATCCACAATCTAGGATTACTACCATTAAATTTGGGAAAATCGAGTTTAGGATTATACCCCAATTTTGGTGGATGATTGCGTTCCTCATTCCTTGGAGTTACCATGTTATCCTTCATCGTCTGCATCATCTTCACCAGTTCATCAAATTTCTGGGCAGAAATTCTGGTTTGTTCCTCAAGTTTCTTCTCCAAATCCGCCAACTGAGCTTCCATTTTAGTAACACTCCTGGTAGCAGCTGGAGCCAGAGTGTCCAGGAATCAGAGTAGAGCACAACGTTGCTCTGATACCACTGATAAGGGACTAAATAATCTGAAGTTTTCAGATTAATTTTGATAGATAATTTCCAGAAAATCAATAGAAAAAAGGGAAGAAGAAGAAGAAGAATTAGAGAGAGAAGAGAGGAGAGATTAGAGAGAGAAGTTGTTGTAATTCATTTCTTAATTTCTGATTACAACTAATTGGCTTATAAACCAGCTAACAAACTCTTACAGCCACACAATTAAAACAGAAAAATATTCCCTTAACAAACTCAAGGAAAACGCAAAAAAGGAAATAACAGAATTTCCCGCCAAAACCAACCAAAACTCCTATATCAGTATAGCTTTTCTGAAAAGGTAGACAATAGGTTAAAAAAAGATGTGATAAAGTGAAAGAAGTTATTCACAACAAACAAAATGAGTACTGCAATTATCTTGAAAGTAGAACAAGTATTGAGAACCACTGTTGAGACTGTTTTCATGTTTAGGTAAGTATTAAATTGAATGGAGTACCAACTTTATTACTTTACCACTGTTGATGCATGATGGGAAAAATTGTATTATGTGCATGAATCATTGTATACTGTTACACGAATTGTGTGTGCATGAATCCTTCTATACTGTTACATGAAGATGACTATTGTGTGTGCACAAAGCACTGGCGGATCCAAGAATTGTAACATGTGGGTTCGAAGTTGTTCATATACAGGGTGTCAGGATATTCGGATATATTATCTGTTGTTTGGTTTTGTGCCGATACACGATAACGCAAAAAAAAAAGTTTAAAATGTAATTAAAAAAAAACCCACAAAATAAGATGGTCCAATACATTAATACATAAGTATGAATGTCAACATACAACACATAAAGAGTCAAATGCTCAAATTTTACTAAAAAGAGCTTACAATAGGATACGGCGAGTTTTCATACTTTGAAAGTGAATTATTACATCATCATCACTAACTTGAGAAAATAGATCTCTTTCAAGAAATGTGACCAAACTATCATGTAATAGTTGATCACCCATGCTATTGCGCAATTTGTTCTTCACATAAGTCATTGACGACAAAACTCTTTCCACACTTGCCGTGGCTACCGGAAGGATCAAAACTAGTTGTAAAAGTAAATAGACTAGTTTATGATTAGTATGCTTATTAGTCTCAACTAGCTTTGCAGAAAGTTCACCAAGATCCTTCATTTCTCTAAACCTTTCATCTTTTCGCATGTCATCAATGAAAAGATCAAGTTCAAATCGAAGTCTTACCATTTCAGTATGTGAGAACTCAAGTGGATAGAACTCGGCAAGTCTAAGTAACTTTTTCTTATCAAAAGAAACAAATGAATTAGCAGGATTCAAGCAAGCCATACATGTAAGCAGCTCCATATTTACCTCATTGAACCTACGATTAATCTCTTGAAGTTGTAAATCAATGACACTTAAAAACATTTGAACCCGAAAGCGATGATCATTAGTAACTTTGGCAAAGAAGCGTTTAGNTGACAAAAAAGGAAATAACAGAATTTCCCGCCAAAACCAACCAAAACTCCTATATCATACCCTCCCCCATTAAGAAAGACTTGTCCTCAAGTCAAGGAGTACTGAAACCCGGGTATTGAGCTTCAAATTCAGACTTAGCCATCCAGGAAGCTTCATGAGATGGTTTATCTTTCCACTGAACTAAGTATGACCATTGCTGCCCATTTGCAGTAGCTACCAACTTGCTGTCAATAATAGCAATTGGTTCCTGGATGTTGNGTGAATTATTACATCATCATCACTAACTTGAGAAAATAGATCTCTTTCAAGAAATGTGACCAAACTATCATGTAATAGTTGATCACCCATGCTATTGCGCAATTTGTTCTTCACATAAGTCATTGACGACAAAACTCTTTCCACACTTGCCGTGGCTACCGGAAGGATCAAAACTAGTTGTAAAAGTAAATAGACTAGTTTATGATTAGTATGCTTATTAGTCTCAACTAGCTTTGCAGAAAGTTCACCAAGATCCTTCATTTCTCTAAACCTTTCATCTTTTCGCATGTCATCAATGAAAAGATCAAGTTCAAATCGAAGTCTTACCATTTCAGTATGTGAGAACTCAAGTGGATAGAACTCGGCAAGTCTAAGCAACTTTTTCTTATCAAAAGAAACAAATGAATTAGCAGGATTCAAGCAAGCCATACATGTAAGCAGCTCCATATTTACCTCATTGAACCTACGATTAATCTCTTGAAGTTGTAAATCAATGACACTTAAAAACATTTGAACCCGAAAGCGATGATCATTAGTAACTTTGGCAAAGAAGCGTTTAGATCTTCCACGAGGAACATAAGTGTCATTAAGGTTAGGAATCTCTACTTTATGTTTGATACAAAAAGTACAAACTACATCGAAGAAATCCTCCCATCCTTCATCTCTTAGCTTTTGTAATCGACCCTTAGTGAGTGAAACAAATGACATAGCATTGACAATATCTTGATCCCCCCTTTGCAAGGCTTGACATAATGCATCTGTGTACCCAAAAATTTCTAACATCAAGTGTGTCATGAAAATGAACTCAAATGTATCCATAACTACATGAGCCTTTCCACGATCTTCCTTGTTGAATTTGTTTTCTCCAACCTTAACAAGGACATCAACAATTGTAGAATGCAACGATATGACATTGGTAACAGTTTTATAATGTGATCCCCATCGAGTATCACCAGGCCTACCTAAACCAAGCTCTTGATTTAACCCTTGTCCACTTTCAATTTCACCCAAGTCTAATGCCTCTACTACCTTTTTAGCTTGAATTTCTCGAATCATTTCTTTACGTTTACAAGATACTCCAATCACATTCAACAAAAAGCCAAGTTATTCAAAGAGCCAAACACAATCATCATTATCCTTAGCAACGGCAACAAGTGTTAATTGAAGTTGATGTGCAAAGCAATGTATATAATAAGCCGAATTATTTTCATCCATTATTAAAGTTTTAAGACCATTTATTTCTCCCCTCATATTGCTAGCCCCATCATAACCTTGTCCCCGAACTCTAGACAAACATAATGAATGCTCCATAAGTAATGATTCAATTGCACCTTTTAACGTTAAAGCAATGGTATCTCCTATATGAACAATACCAAGAAACCTCTCAATTACTTTTCCTTTTTTATTCACATAACGCAAACAAAGGGCTAATTGTTCCTTTAAGGACACATCACTAGACTCATCAGCTAATATGCCAAAATAACCATCACCAAGTTCTTCAATAAGTAGCCTAGTTGTCTCTTTAGCACAAGAGTTAATAAGGTCTTTTTGAATAGCAGGAGCAGTCATTACTTGTTAACACAACTTTCTTTACTTCATCATTATTTTCAGCAAACCAGTTTAAAAGTGCAAGGAAATTTCCTTTATTCCTAGAAGTTTCACTTTCATCATGTCCACGACAAGCTAAACCTTGATTCAAGAGAAATCTCACACATTTGAGTGAATAAGTTAAGCGCTTTTTGTAAAGAATTTTAGCTTCTGAACTATATGTACTAAAAGCTTCAATGATAGATGATTCATGCTTAATGTACAGATCATATTTTTCTTGAGCTTGATTATGAGTACTACCAACACCACCAACATGTTTATCAAATCTTTCAGTTTTGTTCCAACCTTTAAAACCTTCATTCACAAAAGCATCTCCCCCCGTGGAGGTAGTTTTATCTTTGAACAAGTAGCACACAAAACAAAAGGCAGCATCTTTTTCAACACTATACTCAAACCATTCATATTTATCAAACCAAGCAACTATAAAGCGACGCATACCTCCAATTTCTCTTTGAGGGAAATCATGTGTGCGTGGGTCACAACGTCCCCTGGCAATATATCCTCTCTTCACAGCATCTTGGTCATTATAAGGGTACTCTGTGATTAGAGTTCTTTTCCCAGGATCATGTGGTAGAAGATCAACATCATAAGCATTACTATTTGAACAACTTGCTCCACGGTGAGTGTTTTGTTGTGGAGGTGGAGGTGGAGNCTGGAGGTGGAGGTGGAGGTGGAGGTGGAGGTGGAGGTGGGGGAGGAGGTTCGTTGAAATTAGGAGACTCTAATTCATCGTCAATTTCTTCAATAACAGGCTGTCTTGAGTTGGGAGAGGAAGAATGAGAGGATTTTTGTGCTTTGCTCCAAAAATGTTCTAAACTTTTCATGTTTAGAAGTTCAGAACACAACCTGAAAAATTACAATTATACAAATTTCAGTTAAACAAATAAATAGATTCCAATTAAACAAGTTCATTATTCCAATTAAACAAAGCATTGAAGTAATAACACAACCTGAAAAATTCCAACTAAACAAGTTCACAAACAAATTAAACAACTATCAATTATATAAAGTAAACAAGTAAACAAATTAAACTAATTAACTAACAATCAAAGTATCAGACTAGTAACTAACTCATGTAATAATTATAACAATCAAAGTATCAAACTAACAAATTTCCACAAGTAACTAACAAACTAACTCATAAGTAAACAAAATATCAGAACTCATAAGTAAAGAAAAGTCAAACAAAAGTAAACAANTGTGATTGGAGTAAACAAGTAACAAACGAAACAAAGTATAGCAAGTTAGGCAGTTAGCAACTCATCAGCAAATCAGCAATTCAGCATAGTTAGAAGTAAACTAACAAGCTCTAAAACAGTAAAGCAGTGGCAAAGTTTGTCCATTTCAATTCGTATTCAACATTTCAACGAATCAACTTCAGTACAGCAGTACTTATTGCTTAATTAGACAATTATAATTTATAAACTTAAAAATTCCAATACTCACTTATTCAGTTGTAACTCTTACAAATTATAAAACTTCAATTCAAAATAACAAATTAATGATACAAATTTCTGAATTATATCAAATTAGTTCATAAAGTAAAGTTTAGATCTAGTACCGTTGATTATGCAATTGATTATTTGATCGACTTCCACCGCCGGATAGGTCGCCGCTGCCGCGTTCGGAGAGCCGAAGAGGTCACTGTTAATTTCAGAGGAGAGCTAGAGTCCGGAGAGGTCGCCGTTACTTTCAGAGGAAGGAGTCATTTTTCTTAGCTTTGAAAGTTTTTGGGCTTTACTATTTAGGGTTTTGGTTTGGTAGAGTTTTTTTTTTTAAAAAAATATGATGTAGTTTCAAAGGATTTAAAAAAAGTTGATAGCAAGGTTCGACCCTTGGTCTTGGGTGGGGAAAGTAAGTAACTTAACCAGGTAGTCTGAAGTGGAAGGATTGTTATCTTTTGCACGCGTTTTGTATATATTTTATTTTTCAGTTTTTTCTCGGTTTTTTTTTTTTTAGATTTTTCCCCAGATTTTTGGGGGTTCAGTTGAACCCACTAAACCCACCCTAGATCCGCCACTGGCACAAAGTCTCATGCATATATATGAAGGGATCAAACTTAATTAATATAATGATGTGGTAAAATTCCATTATTCCCCATAGTTCCAAACCATGAATGTTAGTGGCTATTTCTCACTGTTGTCCAACCAATGTTCCTCAATATATGTCATTGTGGACATTGCAAGCTAAGTATGCACTAACAATGACAATATACTATACATAGAAGACAGATAATACCCTAAAAATATGAATTGAAATTTGGAAGGTTGGACCCTTGCTTCTCATTGCCAGCTTATCTATCATTGCCGACTAAAGTTGGATATTCTTCCTCTGGATATTGTTCCTCATTATATCTAAGGCCCAAGCATTTAGAGTTGTTACAAAATTAGGACCAAATTGTTTGACCAAGTATGAATGACCATTTTCAGTAAAGCAATATTGAACAGCAAAATCCAAAAATAAAAATTGCTAATGAATAAGGCATAAATAACCTCCAAAATGGTTACCATTAACTACATCATTACAGTGCTTTTCAGCTACAATAAAGGCTTAATGATAACCTCCTTGCATAAACTAATTGAGAAGAATATGAGTGAACCTTAATATACAACAGTGTTAAACCCCACTAGAACTGATATGAATAAATGACATATGATAGTGAAAATTATACAACGTCAATAGACCAAAAGCAGATTTGATAATAGTCTTCGTACATGATATATACAACGCCTTCTGTCATGTACGGGGTGCAACCAGGTTCACAATTCTTCCGAGGATAACTAAGAGGTCATGCATAGTACCTTATAGTGTAAACATAGTCTTCATTATGTGATTTAGTGGAAGAAAGTTTGCCATCAGGGGGTAAATCAAACTCCTTTGCTGCAAGTCTGAAAGAACCTTTAATGAGTCAACTAGTTTCCGCCCATGTATCATACAAGTTAGACACAAGACTTTTAGCACCAACAACTACTCTTTGTTCCTTTCCAACAGCGCGCATATTAAAGACAACATACCGACTGTCTAGATTCATTCCGGGTTTCCGGATGAAATTGTACAAAACACAACTATTAGCCAATTATAACACTAAACCACATACCTTTCCATGAACAAATATTATGATGTCATCTCCTACGCCAGCTTCATCTGCAGTCATCTCCGCAACCAAACCGCCATAGTTATGATGGAAACAAATGTCGTTTGCCTTATAGTTGAAAGATGCAGCAACCATCTTGTACAAAACTTTGAATTTCGTTCCCCCTATTATAGCGAAAGTGACTCCTCTGTCACCAGGTGTTGTTTTTGTTGCATTGCAACGTATGTACCGAAAAAGAACGCTTGCAACCAACTCTGGGCAAAGAGGAGACGAAGGAACAATGACCAATCGCGTTTTCAGATGCGTCCGCAAATTCACCGTCGTCATCTTCAGTTTTTTCTCTATCCAGCACATTCTGTAAGAATTCCCTCATATCATCATCAAGTGTACCATAAAGTGTGGAGAAGTTTGAATCATCAGATGATGCGTTGGTGTTACTGTCGCTAAGGACGACAGTTTGTGAAGGGGGAGTGTAGTCTGAGGTTGAATTCGTTTCAGAAACGTGATGGACGACGACAACGTTGTTATTGACGCTAGTTTCATCATCTGAATCCCCTACTTCAATAACTAAGGGAGGGTTAACTTTTGAGGCTTCCTTGTCACCTAAATCAACGACTTGCCTTTTTTTGTTTATGAGAATAACACCATATTGCTGAAGTGGGTAAGCGTTTAAGTGCGCAACCACGATTTTGGGAGGCTACAGATGAGGAGGAGGTTCCCATAGTTTAGGGAAACACTTTTGAAGGTTGTTTAGTGAAGGAATAGTTATCACTGTTGAGGGTTTATAGAGAGAAAGGTTAAGGGCATTCCATGAAGACTGAAATCCCACCATTACACCAATATATGGAGTCAAGTTCGATGCGCGAAATTTTTCCTCCAAAATCCCCTGTTAATGATGGGAAAAGGTGTAGAGAATTGGGATTATAGGGATATTATAGGGGTTTGGGCATACCAATATAAGGATGTTAATAGGGGAACACGTTTACATTTGCAAAAAAAAGGGAACAAGGGTTAACAACACATTACTTTAGGATAATAAAATAGTTTAATTTGTTATTGTTGGGGTCACTCACCTAAGTATGACCACATGAGTGGTAAATTCACTTGATTATGATTAACCAATGAAATTGTTTAATAGTACGATATAATCCGAATAATGTAAGTGTGTATATATAATCGGAAATTGAAAAGTACAAAAACTATGGACTATGATATAATCAGAAGTTAAACACCAATATATGCTATAATTAGTAGAGTAGTTCGATCAATCAGTCATATAAAATTTGAATATCGTTCAACTAATTACATCATTTGGTGAAACTATCATATATACATGACTTATATTCTATTTCGAATAATCAAAAACTACAATATGTGAACAAGTTATTACTCACAAGAAAATCTTTGATTGAACATGTAGTACAAGAAGTGCGGAGTACGATATAATCGGAAATTTAACACCAATATATGCTATCATTAGTAGAGTAGTTCGATCAGTGAGTCATATAAAATTGAATATCATTCAAGTGAATACCTTATTTGGTGAAACTATCATATATACATGACTTATATTCTATTTCGGATAATTGAAAACTACAATATGTGAACAACTTATTACTCACAAGAAAACTTTGATTGAACATGTAGTACAAGAACTGCGGATTACAATATAATCGGAAATTAAACACCAATATCGTTCAAGTGAATACCTCATTTGATGAAACCAAAACAATCATTTATTGACGACTTATATTCTATTTCGGATAATCGAAAACTATCATATATGAATGAGTTATTAGTCACAAGAAAAACTATGATTGAACGTGTAGTAGAAGAACTACTGATCGAAATTAAACAAACTATATGGTTATTGTTTCTATAGGAACACTGCAAGAGGGGGGTGGATTGCTGTGTGGAACTTGTATGCGGAATTTAAACAAATTTAAACGAATTAAAGAGTACGAGTGATATATTTATGAGAAAAACTTCCTTGGCCCTAAGGAAGAAAACTCCACTTCTATTATAGGCCTGTAACAGCTATTACAACTTAAATTCTCTAATTTCCCTCGTCAGTTCCTGTAGGAACTTGATTCTCAATTCTCACTCTTTATCTCTCGCTTCTCTTTCTCTTTTTCTCCACTCTTCTCTAGTTCTCACACTTCTCTTTTTCTCACTAATTACAACTCAATTCTGACTCTAATACATTGAAAAGACCTTTTAAACTGGACTGGAACAACAACATCAAAACATGTACTCGTTAAATACTCAATGTGTTCTCTGATGTTCTTCACTTCTTCTTCTTCTGAATTTCTTGGAGTATTTATAGAATGGTTCTGGCTTGTAATCTTCAGTCTTCAACCACGTTCTCTGCTCGTCCACTACTCCACGATTTCTTCCACTATCCCAAGTATGTAGACCACGAAAATAGGTCTTTTGACTTGACTAATTTAACCGCTTTATTCTTGCCCATGAACCCATGACTTTATTCCTACAATCTAGGACGCTTAACAACTTTTCTTGACTTGTTAAAAACCCTAGATGCCGTTTTTATTCTTCAGCAAAATCAGCCCAATAAATTAACCTAGACCACTTCGTAGGATAGATTCGTAACTTGCTTTTAGGTTTGATGTTCCAATCTGATTTGAGACTCCAATGCAATTACTAAGTTCCTAGAAGATTATGCTTATAATCTTCTTGGAAATTCTCTTCTCTTTACCAAGACACTTCATGTGGATGTCTTGACTTTGTTCGCCTGTTCCTGTAGGAACAGATCTATTCTCGCAGCTTGTTCCTACATAACTGTGTTACTAAGGAACTTCTTTTCTTTCTTCTGTGTTCCTTTGCAATATTCTGCCTAGGAACTTCTCCATGAACTTGGTTGTTTAGCTTGTTACGTTCCTTCAATATTGCTCCAAGTTCCTTACACTTTGAACCTGTGAAATCTCATAGGAACTCAAAGTATATATTAGTTAAGCTTGTTTGTGTTAGTCATCATCAAAACTTTACTCTCAATTCATGAGTCAACAATTTCCCCCTTTTTGATGATGACAAACCAAGGCAAACAAGCGTAGAAAAAGATAAACATATAAAGAAACATATTTTGATTTTGATTTTCTGATTTAAGTTAAATATACACTAAGCAAAAACTATGACTAGGATTATATACAAGTATATACATAGGAACTTTAACTTTGCAGGTTTTTAATAGAGTGTGATAGAGTGAGATAGAATTAGGATTCAGATTTGATTTTATTATGCAATGTATGTTGCCGTTCTCTTCCCCCTTTTGGCATCATCAAAATTTAGAACTATGTTCCCTAAGAAACTGACCATCACAGCACCATTATTTCATATAATGGTAGAGACCCCAATGTTGGAATATTAATACGTAGCTCAGCAGCAATCTAGCAATATTAGCCATCAAGATGCATCTAAAGAATCAAGTTTAGAAGTATGACTGATACGTTCAAAAATATAAAATAAAGCAAGAAAAAAAATTCACTACCCATAACTAATAAGAGTTTTGTTAAAACAAAGAAAAGAGAAACAACGAAAACAAAAGAAAAAAAAAAAAAAAAGAAATCCAGAACAAAAGTACAACCACATCGAATAATTTTAAATAAGGAGAGTGCAATGAAGAAGGAATGGGTCATATTGGGCTTAAGAGGCAGGGATGATGCTTAGAGGAACAGGGTCAGCTGAGGTTTCGTCAGGAACTGAGGTAGGGGCTGTGTCCATAGGAACTGAAGTGCTGGGAACTTCGTCTTCTGGTGCATCTTCTTCAACGTGAGTTCCTCCTTCGCCTTCAGCAGCAGCAGTTTCAGCAGGTGTTGATGGAGTTCCTTTCGCACTTTTAAGATCTGCAAGGCATGCCATTACTTCTGCATGCTTCTTGTCGCAAGACAACATAAACGAACTCAAGGCCTGTCTCATCATAAAGACTTGACCTTCAACATCCTGCAATTTCTCCTGCAGTTTCTTGAGGAACTGTTCCAACTGCTCTGTCTTCCCAGGGACTAGAACCTCAATCTCAGTAGTTTTAAACCCCTCAGTATCAAGATCAATTTTAGGTGGCTCACTCTCAGACTTGCTAAGGAGTCTCCTACTCTTCCTCACTTTTGATCTCTCTTCTTCCTCCCTCTTATTTTTCTCTTCTAACTTCAAAATCTCAGTGTACCACTGAGTTTGTCCTTTTAAAACACCCAAATTCAGTCCATTCATAAGAGTAACATGAATGTACTGATCCTTCTTCATTCCAACCTTCCCATATCCCTCTAATGGTACATTAAAGCTGTTGAAAATTTTGGTCAGTAAAGTTCCATAACCAACTTTCAATCCACTTGGAACTGTGTGATCCAAGTGAGATATCATCAAGCTTGGGAAATTTACTTGCACATTGAACAAAAGACAATAAATAACCGCACAATCCAATAAGTTAGCTTCATTCCTCTTCTGTGTTCGTGGGAACACAGTTCTCCTAACAACATTAAACATTAATTTTCCAAGAGGCGAGAGTGAATTATGATCAATTTTGTTCACTCCCTTCTTCCCTCCTAATTCTGTCAAAATCTCATCTTTATTTACTTTCCCAATCTTCAAATTATATCTCCCTTTAAAGTAATTATCATAACCCTCATTTGGAACCTCAAATAACTTAGCCAAATAATCAGCATCAAACGAAATCTCAACATCATTCACGGAACTGGTGATAGTTCCTTTAGCAAATCCATAGTTTTCACAGAATTCGTGGATTGCTCTAGGATACGTATCATCAATTCCATGTTCACTTAGTAATTTAATCCACCCCTGATTGTCTATAACATCTAATAATTCCACATAACCCACCGAACTACACCAATCTAAGTCTAAAAACAAACCCGGAACATACTTACTTGCTTCAACCTCCGTCGTTTTTCCAGAGTCGTCACCAACATCAATGTCTTCTTCCTCATCCATTGGTTCGACTTCGTCCCTTTTTCGTTTTCTCTCAGTCATGGAGGAACTAGGTTTGGGTTCAGATTTGTCAGTGGTTTTTTCGGTTGGTCGCTTTTTGGTTGTGGGGGTTTGGATTTCAGTGTCAATGGAAGATGAGTGTTGAGTATCCATGGTTAGGTTTTTGAGTTTTTGGGGGTTATGAAGAGTGAGAAAGTGAAAGTGAAAGAAAGAGAAAGGATTTTGACGGTTGAGAATGAGATGTGATGTGAATATTGGGTTGATTAGATGGGTATTTAAGGGAAAAGTGGTGCATGTGAGTGGGATAATAAATTTGGTATATTTTGCAAATTCCTTCTAAATTCATTCTCCCTATTTACGTGTAATTGGTAGCAAAATTTTGTTCATGGAATGTAAAAATTAAAAATAAATATATACATCCTATAGGGTAGGAATATGAAACAATCATAAACAAAAATTAATTTCTGGAAATTAATTTATGAGGAAAAAATATATTTAAGGAAAAAATATTTTATGTGAAAAGGAGGAACGTATCGCATACCATCTAATTAATCATCTTTAGACAAGCAATCATGACACTAAGGATAATATTGATAGACATTTGCGATTTATATTAAAGTTCCTGTGGGAACATGCTTTCGCACAAGATTTGTGATGAGAAGTGCACATAGGAACTGTGTTATAAATAATGACGTACCTGGAGGAACTTCATGGCTTTTGTTGCACTTTTATCAATCCGAGTTCCATCCTCATCTTCTCATATCTTTCTCTATTTAATGGCTTTGTTAAGATGTCTGCAATTTGATTTTCTGTTTGACAAAACTCAAGCTTTATCAAACCTTTTTCTACATTATCCTTTAGAAAATGATGACGAATATGAATGTGTTTAACACGTGAGTGGTGAACTGGATCTTTAGAAATACATATAGCACTAGTATTATCACAAAAAATAGGAATGCAATCATAGATAATACCAAAATCCCTTAGTTGTTGTTTTATCCAAAGCACTTGGGAACAACATGCAGCGGCAGCTACATATTCTGCTTCAGCAGTGGATAAAGCAACTGTGTTTTGCTTCTTGGAACTCCAAGAAACTAAACATGTTCCAAGGAACTGAACCATACCTGATGTGCTTTTTCTATTTACCAAGTCACCTGCGTAATCTGCATCTGCAAATCCTGTTAACTCAAATGTGTCACAGTGAGGATAGTATAAGGATAGGTCATCAGTTCCTTTCAAATATCTCAATATCCTCTTTACAGCAGTTAAGTGTGATTCCTTTGGATTAGCTTGGAACCTAGCACAAACACCAACACTGTAAGCAATATCTGGTCTACTAGCAGTTAGGTACAATAAGGAACCTATCATGCCTCTATATAACTTTTGATCCACACTTGTTCCACTGGGATCCTCATCCAATCTGGAGTTTGTTCCCATAGGAGTATGGTTTGTTTTTGATGTTCCCATGCCATATTTCTTGAGAAGTTCCTTTATGTATTTCTGTTGGTGAATGTAAGTTCCTTTTTCAGTTTGTTTGATTTGCAAGCCGAGAAAGAAATTTAACTCACCCATTAAGCTCATTTCAAATTCCCTGCTCATAAAATTAGCAAATTCTTGACACAAGGATTCGTTAGTAGCACCAAATATTATATCATCAACATAAACCTGAACAATGAGAAAATCAGTTCCTTTGGATTTTATAAACAAAGTTTTATCAACTTTTCCTCTTTTAAGACCATTTTCCAAAAGAAACTTTGACAACCTCTCATACCACGCTCTAGGAGCTTGCTTCAACCCATAAAGAGCCTTATCAAGCTTATAGACATGATTTGGAAATTTAGGATTTTCAAAACCAGGAGGTTGTTCCACAAAAACATCTTCATTAAGAAAACCATTTAAGAAAGCACATTTAACATCCATTTGATATAATTTGAAACCCATAAAAGAAGCAATAGCAATTAGGATTCTAATAGCTTCTAACCTGGCAACTGGAGCAAAAGTTTCTTCAAAATCAATTCCTTCTTGTTGATTGTAACCTTTAACTACTAATCTGGCCTTGTTCCTAATGATAGTGCCGTATTCATCTAGCTTGTTCCTGAACACCCATTTTAGTCCAATTACCTTTTGGTGTTCCGGTTGAGTCACAAGGTGCCACACCTTGTTTCTTTCAAATTGATTCAGCTCATCTTGCATTGCTTGGATCCAATCAACATCCTCAAGTGCTTCTATATGATTGCGAGGTTCCATGATGGACAAGAATGCATTAAAGGCACAGAAGTTCCTTACTTGAGATCTGGTCTGAGTTCCCTTCGTAATATCACCAATAATTAGATCCATTGGATGAGACTTTTGGTGTTTCCAAGGTTTTGGCTGGAAGTCTCTGATGGGAACTACTGTCTCTCCAGTTTCTCTAGGAACTACTTCTGGATCAGTGATGTTTTCTTCATGTTCAATGTTGTGTGGGACTTCATTCACTGTTCCTTCAGGAACTGCCTCGTTCTGTCCTTCAGTGTGGAACTGATCTTCAGGAACTCTTGCTTGTACCTTGTTGGATGTTAAGTTTTCTTCATCTGGATCTCTTCTAACCAGCCCTATTTCAAAGTCCTCATGTTCCTGCAAAATGTTAGTATCTACACTATTTACATTATAGTTAGTTTCATCAAAAATAATATGTACACTTTCCTCGACACTTAATGTTCTCTTGTTGTAAACTCTATAGGCCTTACTATTAGAGGCATACCCTAGGAACACAGCTTCATCACTTCTTTCATCAAATTTCCCTAAGTTCCTTTTATCATTATTATGGACAAAACACTTACACCCAAATGTTCTAAGGTGAGATACATTAGGTTTTCGTCCTCTAAATAATTCATAGGGAGTTTTATTAGTGATGGGTCTAATCATGACTCTATTTATTATATAACATGCTGTATTCACTGCTTCTGCCCAGAAGTTCCTTGGAAGTCCACTTGCTATGAGCATTGTTCTTGCCATGTCTTCTAAGGTTCTGTTTTTCCTTTCCACAACACCATTTTGTTGAGGTGTTCTTGGAGCGGAAAAATTGTGATCCATGCCATGTTCCCTGCAAAACTCATCAAACTTGTAATTTTCAAATTCCTTTCCATGATCGGATCTCAAATGAATAAGTTGACAACCACTAGATTTTTGAACCTTCTTAGCAAAGCATGTAAATTCATCAAATGTTTCATCTTTACTATGAAGGAACATTGTCCATGTATATCTAGAATAATCATCAACTATGACCAAGACATATAGCTTACCACTTCTACTTTGGACTCTCATGGGTCCACACAAATCCATATGGATAAGTTCCAATGGTCTTGTGGTGCTTACAAGCTTTTTACTTTTAAAAGAATTTCGTACATGCTTGCCTCTAGCACATGCATTACAAACTTTGTCACAGAGGAACTTGACATTAGGTAAACCAACAACAAGTTCCTTTGACCTAAGTTTATCAAGCAAGTGAAGACTAGCATGACCCACACGTTTGTGCCAAAGTAGAGGATCATCCTCAATCACACTTAAACAAGAAAATGTGCATTTGGGAACTTTAAGTAAATCAACCACGTAGGTGTTCCCTTTGCGTCTTCCTTCAAGTACAACTTGATTAGTGTGATTGTTGATGATTTGACAATGCTCATTAGTGAAGCAAACAGAATTCCCTTTATCACAGAATTGGGAAATGCTAAGTAAGTTATGTTTAAGACCATCAACAAGAAAAACATTATCAATTGCATGGGAACTTGACTTTCCAACCTTACCTAGGGCAACTATGTTACCCTTCTGATTATCACCGAACGTCACAGTTCCCCCTGAGTAGGCTGCCAGTGAGAGAAACTTGGATTTGTCGCCTGTCATGTGCTTGGAACAACCGCTGTCGAGATACCACATGTTGTTCCCCCTCACTAGCACCTGCAAAACAGATTAGATGTTAGGTGTAGGAACCCAAGGTTTCCTTGGGTTCCTCTGTAGACACATCATCATTAAGTTTCTTAATCCATGTTGGTTTTATGTGTCTAGCATTTACATCTAAACTGGAGTTCCTTATGGAACACTGGTTTTTTAGATGACCCGTGTTCCCACAGAACATACACACCTTGCTACTTGGAAGTTCCACATATTTATTCCGTTTTCCCATTTTCTTTGTATAATTAAAACCGAGACCTTCAGTCCTTTTAGTTTGGGCATTCAATATCCATGTTGGAACTTTGTGTTGACTATCATTTTTGGTTTTTAAATTAGTGAGTTCCTTTTTGACACTATCAAGTTCCTTCGAAAGTTCCTTGATGACTGAATCTTTTTGCGTTCCTTCAGTGAAACTCTCATTTAGTTTAGTCAACTTGTAGCAATTTAGTTCCATAGTGATTTGACTAAGTTCCTTTTGAAAATTTTCAACTTTTGCCTTTAACTTCGCATTTTCATCTAATAAGTCGAAAAATCTTTTCTCAGTTTCAGTTCTATTTAGCCTTAGCCATTCACTATGTTCCTTACGAGTTTGAAGAGCTTTTTCACATTCAGTTTTTACTCGTAATACATTAGTCCAGTTTTTGTGAAATTTTATCACTAGGTCTACTAGTTCATGTTTAGAGAAAGCATCATGAAGATCAGAATTTGGATATACCTCATTATCGGGTTCCTCGTGGAACTCGTTCCTATCAGTTCTGGCCATCAAGCATATGTTGGCAACTTCTTCATCAGGTTGTTCCTCTTCATCTTCTTCGCTCTCAGAATCTCCCCAGGCTGCTACCATTGCTTTCCTTACATCATTCTTGGAATAAGAAGGTTTGTAGAATTTTTCTTTGACTTGTTCCTTCTTTTCCCTGACATATTCATTGCCCTTGGACTTCCCCTTTTCAGTATCCCATAAGGGACAGTCTTTGATGAAGTGATCTGAGGATCCACACTTATGGCACACGAATTCCCTTTTGTTACTAGTGAATTTTCTGCCCGTGTTCCTATAGGAACTTTGATTCTTGTTGAGAGCCATTTTGAATCTTCTGACCAGCAACGCAGCCTCATCATCTTCTTCTTCTGATTCGTCACTTTCAGCTTTCAAGGCCAGCCCTTTGCTTCTGGAACTTTCTCCAGTTCCTCCAAGATGCAATTCATGGGTCAGTAAGGAACCAGCAAGTTGTTCAATGTTGTACTTCGTGAAATCCTTTGTTTCCATGAGTGCAGTGACCTTGGCTCTCCATCTTTCATCTTGTGGTAGACTCCTCAGTACTTTCCTAACCTGCTCATCAGTGGGTATATCTTTTCCAAGAGAAGAAAGCTCATTGGTGATGTTAGTAAAACGAGTAAGCATATCTTGTACTGACTCTCTAGGTAACATTTCAAAACGTTCATATTTAGACATTAACAAATCAATTTTAGATCGTTTTACTTCATTAGTTCCTTCATGAGTTACTTGCAATAAATCCCATATTTGTTTAGCGGTTTTGCACCCCATGACACGGTTGTGTTCATGCGGTCCAATACCACAATGTAACAATTTAATAGCACGTGCATTAATTTCCATTTTCTCAAAATCTTCTTTTTCATATTCAGAAATTAACTTAGGAACTGCTTCATTATTAGCGTTAGTTTTTGTTACCTCATAGTCACCTACTTCAATCACTCGCCAAACCTGGTAATTTTCAGCCTTGATGAAAATCTCCATTCGATTCTTCCAATAAGTATAAAATTTTCCATCAAACATGGGTGGTCTTTGAGTTGAGTAACCTTCCTCCAACTTCTCGTGAGTGTTCATCTTCAAGATCCCTCTTCAAAGTTGCTTGAATTTCCCGAGTTCCTGCTCTGATACCAACTGTTGTTTCTATAGGAACACTGCAAGAGGGGGGGGGAATTGCTGTGTGGAACTTGTATGCGGAATTTAAACAAATTTAAACGAATTAAAGAGTACGAGTGATATATTTATGAGAAAAACTTCCTTGGCCCTAAGGAAGAAAACTCCACTTCTATTATAGGCCTGTAACAGCTATTACAACCTAAATTCTCTAATTTCCCTCGTCAGTTCCTGTAGGAACTTGATTCTCAATTCTCACTCTTTATCTCTCGCTTCTCTTTCTCTTTTTCTCCACTCTTCTCTAGTTCTCACACTTCTCTTTTTCTCACTAATTACAACTCAATTCTGACTCTAATACATTGAAAAGACCTTTTAAACTGGACTGGAACAACAACATCAAAACATGTACTCGTTAAATACTCAATGTGTTCTCTGATGTTCTTCACTTCTTCTTCTGAATTTCTTGGAGTATTTATAGAATGGTTCTGGCTTGTAATCTTCAGTCTTCAACCACGTTCTTTGCTCATCCACAACTCCATGATTTCTTCCACTATCCCAAGTATGTAGACCAGGAGAATAGGCCTTTTGACTTGACTAATTTAACCGCTTTATTCTTGCCCATGAACCCATGACTTTATTCCTACAATCTAGGATGCTTAACAACTTTTCTTGACTTGTTAAAAACCCTAGATGCCGTTTTTATTCTTCAGCAAAATCAGCCCAATAAATTAACCTAGACCACTTCGTAGGATAGATTCGTAACTTGCTTTTAGGTTTGATGTTCCAATCTGATTTGAGACTCCAATGTAATTACTAAGTTCCTAGAAGATTATGCTTATAATCTTCTTGGAAATTCTCTTCTCTTTACCAAGACACTTCATGTGGATGTCTTGACTTTGTTCGCCTGTTCCTGTAGGAACAGATCTATTCTCGCAGCTTGTTCCTACATAACTGTGTTACCAAGGAACTTCTTTTCTTTCTTCTGTGTTCCTTTGCAATATTCTGCCTAGGAACTTCTCCATGAACTTGGTTGTTTAGCTTGTTACGTTCCTTCAATATTGCTCCAAGTTCCTTACACTTTGAACCTGTGAAATCTCATAGGAACTCAAAGTATATATTAGTTAAGCTTGTTTGTGTTAGTCATCATCAAAACTTTACTCTCAATTCATGAGACAACAATGGTCTTTCAAAATGAAGACTTCAGTGGGTGATATTTGTTAAAACAGACATACACCATGAACTTTGAGTAGGCATTAACCATAAAATTTCAATATAATTGAGGTGAACACGTCGGTTGGTTATACATCATTATTTCAAGGTTTATCTAAAAGTTTGAATATAATTGACATGAACATGTCATTTGGTCAAAATCCGATAATCGAAAGGTTTAATACATGATTATAACTTCCGAAGGTTAAAAAAAATAAATTAAATACGTAATTACTCTTCATGTAAAATAATCAATTCAATGATTCAAAATAGTACAATTACTGTAGCAACCATTGTTGTTAATACATAAAAGTGTACTAAATTTAGAGTTGGAAAAATAAAATAATCAATATAAATGAATAAATCATTACATAAACCAGGATAAGTAACTATTGGAAGAATTGGAAGGCATTAGAGTACCAACTTCTTTGGAGAATAAAAGATGACTCTCAACAACTTCCATTTTGTTGTTACTAAGGACAAAGGTTATTTCATATCTATGTATACCTTAATTGTGAACATCCATTATATGCGCCATCCTTCTCATATAGTATGGGGGAACAAGTTTTCATAAAAAAAAAAAAACAATAATAATAACAGTGGTTTTCAAATAACAGGTACAACAACCCATACTCTTGGTAGGGAGATTCCCATAGGATGACAGATGCTGCAAAACAATGATTTCTCCTATTGGCAACTGTACAAACCCACAATTCTATTTTATTGTTGGAAAAATTGCAATTGTACACGTTAATTAATTACTTTGAATGTTGTACACATCATGTAAGGTAGCAACTGACTAATTAGTAAATGAAGTAAATATTTTAAAATATTTTGCAAGTATTGAAGATAATATTTTTCCACTATTTTACTCAATATTTAACAGTATTTAAAACCCAACTTATGTAAAACAATAACAACAACTCATGTACACCCTTAATAATCATATTTAGCTATTATTCTTGTATTACCCGTGTGATGCACAACTTCAAATCCATTGTGTAGATTCCAGCGGTTTTCTTCCGTCGCATTTAAGCGGAGTCGCAGCGGAAATTTTCCCTCATCTTTAAGCGGAGACAATGACAGTTGCAGCGGAATAATTCCCATAACCTAGGTAAAAGTTGATACAAATTTAATTGCGGCTATATATGTGCGTAATTGGTTACGTTAACACGTAAATTATATTAGTTTAATTGAAATAACGATAATTATAATAAAATAAAAGATAATAACTATTATAGTTGAAATAACGATAATGATAAAAGTTGAAATAACTATTAATATACCAAATAGGTACGGTAACAAAAGGCGGAGACGGAGTTGGACTCGGACATCGGGCATAGTAGGATAAGTCGGATAATTTTTAGCGTCTGACTACGACTCCGACTTAAAGTCAGATTTGGATTTTTTCCACAGATTTAAAATTAGATTATTTTAAGGAGGAGTAACAGGCGGAATTTGTAGCGGAATAGTAGGACTGAGCAAAAATGTCGGAATATCTAAAAGTTTGATAATCTAATCTGTATTTGATATGATTTTAAAAATAGTCGATCCAATAAAGCAGATACCAATTCACATATCACTTTTGTTATGTTTTTTGGCTCAAATGATTTTTATGTATATGAATTGACATTTACTGTACCGACAGCCAAAATGACAATCAATATCATTTGCAATCAATAATGAATATGCAATACTTTAAATTAAACTAC
Source organism: Suaeda aralocaspica (assembly GCA_016808085.1). Classification (NCBI taxonomy): domain Eukaryota; kingdom Viridiplantae; phylum Streptophyta; class Magnoliopsida; order Caryophyllales; family Amaranthaceae; genus Suaeda; species Suaeda aralocaspica. The sequence goes on along the minus strand of PYUH01000656.1, from coordinate 928,339 downwards.
AATACCTATGTAATGATGGAGTACTTTCACGATCAGTTTAGTACAATAAGTATCGAAATTGACACCCTGACAAGTGTAATACTCACCACCCAAATTAATATTGACGTACCCAAATCCCTTCTACTAATTGTAAAGTTCAAATATTGACATCTAATATATTGATAACAAGCTTCAACTGTTAACAACTCCGGATAATAATTTTTTCTTTTTTGTTTTGGAATTTTAACTACCGACATCTTATAAAAATATTAATAACATGTGCAACTGTACTACACTTCAAATAGTAACATATCTATAATGCAACTAAAATATTCATATATCTACCAATAATAATACACTTGCAAAATGTACAAATTACACTATAATAATAACCTTGTCTAAATATCAACATTAACATATTGGTGAAATGATAATAACCTTGGATTATGACTGTGTATTCAAAAACCAAATACAACCAATAATTTGAACTCCAAAAAAGGCTAATGTAATGCCACAATTGAACCTATGATTTCCCTTAAGTTTAACATACAATTGAATGTAATATGTTTGACTTGGCCCATTCCAAAGTCACCTTCAAATTAATAACCACAAACCCATTCAATCCACTCCAACACATCCACTTATAATGACTTGGGCCATCCAATGTAATATGTATTAAGTCCACATAATCTATTATGACTTAGCCCATGTTTTCAATTCAGGTAGTAATTTTATTTTACAAAAACAAAAAACAAACCCACTAATTATGACTTGGGCCATTCAATGTAATATTGATTAAGTCCACATAATCTGTTATGACTTGGCCCATGTTTTCAATTCAGGTAGCAATTTTATTTTACGAAAAAAAAACGAATTCAGGTTTAATTGAGGTATAAAAAGTTTTATTTGTATTTGGTTCATTTTGTGGGCCCACCTACTGCTGAAAATTGTAACTTGGTTTTCTGTTAGTGGTCCCCAAAAACAATAAAGTTGCTGCTATGTTATGCTCAACAATGCAACAAAACTCCGTTTTCATTTTATACAACAACCTGACCCCGCACTTATTAAATACCAATATTTAATTCACCAAATTTACAAAGTTACCCTTTTGAGGTATTTAATTTGTACCTCAAGTTTAGGTACAAGTATTTTCCCCTAGCTATAGTCCTATTACTTCTTCAAACCCAACCCCTTCTAATTCTTCCCCAACAAAAATAGATATTCATGTGCCTAATGTAGATTGTACATATGGCCCATGGACCCCCGTACACAACAAAAGGAAACCTAAACCCCAAATAAAGCCCAATAATCAAGTTGCTCCCACCAATATCCCCTTAAAGAATATCAACAGCTAAAAAAAATAGTGGGGCCTCTTTCTTCCTCTACTCATAACCCAACAATAATACCTAAGTCCACAAACAAAAATACCCCTTGGAATGTAATATCTACTTTAGACAATAATAATACTGATTTTATAGCCACATAGTCTTCCTCCCTACTTCCATCAGTAACTCCTACTACTCTAAAAAAAGGTTGCAACCTTAGCTTTGCCACCTTCACCCAAAATTTTGTCCTTCTGCCACATGGATCTTTCACTGTTCCTCTCTATAGTTTGCTTGTTTCTCCTCAAGCTTCTATTGCTTCAAATGTTGACTCTATCATTCCTCAACTTTCCATACCCAACAACACTTCCGCTCAAACTGACGTTATTCCTCATAGTGGATCCGCCTCCGAATTTAACTTCTATACCACCTTATTCAATAATTCCAAACATTATCTGTCGGATTACCAACTCTCAACCAATGATGGTCCATTCCCGCCTTTACGAACTATTACACCAACACCAAATTTCACCTCCACAAATAACTCACAACCCACAATCACCACCGTCATCACTTCACAACCTAATTCCACACTCACCACCCAATTGGAGCCAAACAATGATACCCTCGACATCAACCGCATCCCATCGACCAACAGTCTAACCGAATACAAAGAAAAACATGTCACTATCCCCACCATAACTTCACTCACCACACCCCTCATCAATGCTATATCGAATACGAATCTAGAGGCGCCTTCGTGTCAGTTATGCTACTACCACCGACATTTCACCAAAAATTTACCAACTGAAGGTGGAAAGCAAAGACCTCAATGTCGAATTACTTCAAAATGTGTGGATTCTTTACTGTATGTTAAGAGAGGTGGTAGGGGTTCAATCCGAAACACGATTCCACTTGAATTCCAAGATGGATCTTCAGGTATTTTCATCGATGACCCTGGTGAATCTGGACAAAGTTCAAGCAAAGGATATGATGAAAGAATGGAGGGATTGGGATAAGTTTTTATCTTTCGGCGAACCTACAACTGGAGGACAAACCATCATTATTTCTTCAACGCCAATTACCAAAACTTAAAATGTGGGCTGCTTTTTGGAATGTTCGAGGTGCCACTAGTAATTATTTGTTCCTCATGCTTTGAACATTATCCGAGTTCATAAAGCTTCTATTTTCATATTTTTAGAGACGAGTTATGATGATTTTCGTGCTCGAGGTATCAAATTGCAGTTGGATGGGTTTTGATGAATCTGTTGTTGTTCCACCAAAAGGGAAGCGTGGGGGAATTAGGATTTTCTAAAAGTTACCGGTGTCAATGGTTCTTTTTAATGGAGAAGGAGAGGATTATTTTCATGCCTTATTTCATTTTAGTCCACATCAACCTGAAGTTCCGGTTACTGGCATTTATGCTCCTAGTACTCGCTCTAATCGGCGTCGTATATGGTAGGGATTACAAGATAATCTTCCACCCCAAGGGACTCCATGGATGGGTCTTGGTGATCTCAATGAAGTTACTAATTATGCTAAAAGATAGAGGGTACAAAATTCTATCCTTCTCCAATATGAAGACTTATAAAATTTCATGAATTCTGGTGGTTTGGTTGATTTGGGGTTTCAAGGGAATCCTTTCACCTGGTCTAATGGTAGAGAATGAGATTCATTTATTCGTGAAAGGCTTGATCGTGCAATCTGTAACACTAAATGGCTTGATGAATTTCCTCAAACAAAGGTAACTCATCTTACTCGTACCTATTATGATCATTTTCCTATTTTTGTCTCCTTGGCTGACTCCCATGTTAATCGTGGTACTTATGCTTTTCATTGTAGGGAGTCGTGGATTGAACATTCCCTTTTTCCTGATTTTTTTGTGCCAATTGGGATTTTGGTAGATTGTAGTACTTTGGATGCTAGCAATCATTTTAAAAATAATATTCAGCACTGGAATAATAATGTTTTTGGTAATATGATTCTTAAGAAAAAAATGATTAATTGCTAGAATTGAAGAAAATTCAACGATCCCTGTCTATTCACCATTCTTCTTTCTTGATTAACCTCGAAACTGTTTTAAACACTGAAATTAATGATATTTTAAAATTGGAACGTATTGTTTGGGCCCAAAAAGCAGGGTTTAATTGGCGTAAATATGGTGATTAATACCTCCTATATTTGTTTAATTATTATAAAATAAATAGCAAATAAAATAATAAATAATTATTATAAAAAAAAACAAGGTTGTTAAAAGCAATAACCGGATTATTTAAGTATGAGGGAGAAAGTGAGTTAAAAAAATGTGTTCAGAATTGAAGGAAATGAGGGTTTTTATAACAGTGTGGGAACCCTAATCGCGCTGGGCTGCTAGCGTGGTACGCCGAATCGCGCTGGCCCAGTAGCGCAGGGAACCCTACAACGCTATTAGGGTAGCGCTGTTAGCTTAGTCACGCTGAGCGTGACTAAATTAACCGTGCTACGTTTTTTAAACATCTTTTTTATTTATTTATTTATTATTATTACTATTATTATTATTTTATTTTATTCATTTATTTAAAATAGTAAAAGAGGCATTTGGATAAAAAGGTCCGTGAAATAAGAATGAGATTTATTTTTAAGCCCAAGTATACTCGATTATCCAATCTTCTAGAGAAATGAGTTTTTTAATCATCATAGAGTCCTGCCGCGGGACAGGGGACTAAATTAGGTGTCTATAGTTAGCCCCCACTTTGATTGAGTCTGAGTAAGACGACAATCAAAGTATACTCGAATCGATTTCCGAGGCTTTCATATCCAGAGCCATGAACTCCTCATTAACCAATGGGCGTAGCAATTTTAGAAAGCAATGACTCTCGAAACTGAAATCGAAAATAAATTTCAGTAGATTCGTTTATTTATCAAAATATTTAACACTTAGCAAATAAATTAGTATTTTGAATAAATTTGCTTTTTGCTGGAATTTTTTTAAAAAAGGTAATAAATTGGCTTATTTATTACTATTTCGAGTAAATTCGCTTAAAAATGTAATAAATTCGTTTATTTATTACTATTGGGTGTAAATTCACTTATTTACTGATATTTTTGAAAAAATGTAATAAATTCGCTTATTTATTACTATTTTGAGTAAATTCGCTTATTTACCGAAAATATTGAAAAAATCTAATAAATTCGTTTTTTTATTACTATTTGGAGTAAATTCGATTATTTACTGATATTATTGAAAAAAATGTAATAAATTCGCTTATTTATTACTATTTTGAGTAAATTCGCTTATTTACCGAAAATATTGAAAATTTTTATTAAATTCGTTTATTTATTACTATTTGGAGTAAATTCGCTTATTTACTGATATTATTGAAAAAATGTAATAAATTCGCTGATTTATAATTATTTTGAGTAAATTCGCTTATTTACCGAAAATATTGACAAAAGCTCACGAGGTGGTCATGAGATAACACCTTATCCTAATGTAATCCACTTTTGGAACATTTGGAATAAAAGCATGAGAAAAAGATCATCATCAAGAATCAATTCCAAAGCAAAACAAATATAGCGAAACTCACGAACTGCGCCAGCCGTGTAGCGTCGTTGCAGCAACCACGCTGAAGAGGTAGCGCGGCAAGTCCTGTGGCGCTGAGCCTATCAGCGCGACTCCTTCACCCACGCCATAAGGTCAGCGTTCTACTCTTTGCTGTGCTGTGTTGTGGTTGTTGCTTGATTTACAAATGTTGATGTTCAAATTATGCTGTGCCGGTAGCGAGGTTGGTTTATTAGCGCTTGGGGCGTAGCGCTTCTAGTGTAACCGCGCTGAGCAGGTAGCGTGTTCAACCAAACAACGCTGGAGCTGCAGCGCTGGTCCTTCAACCACGCTGTGAGTTTTTTTTATTTTTTATTTATTTTTTTTTTTTTTTGAAGCTTGCTTTTGAGAACTATGGGATAAATTTGTGCTTACATTAGAGGATTGATTGCTATAATTTATTCAATTTGTAGTCATAAGGATGTTAAGTTTGTGACAATTTATATTTGCTCTTGTTTTTATCAAACATGTATGTTTTTGGCAAATGATTGTTCTAATGATGTTAGAATGAAGTATAATGCTCCATGAATCATTTGAGAATTGTTCTTATTACTCATGTCATGACCCATGTATTTTGACGTTTTAAAGAGTAGTAGGCTCTTAATTAGAGAGTGTAGTTGATTAGTCTTAATCAAAAATAGAAAAAAAAACTTCTTGAAAGTTATAATTATAAGGGCAATGAGCTCTTAATTAATAATCAAAAGTGAAAACAAAAAATGTTCTTGATTAATTTTTATAAGAGTAATGGGCTCTAGAAAAAAATGCTCTTGATTAAATTATTTTATTTATAATCAAAAGTGAAAATAATGCTCTTGATTAATTTATTTTATGTATAAGAGTAACGTGCTCTTTAATTAATAAAGAAGAGCAATGGGATTTTAACTAATAATCATGCAAAGGTGAAAAAAAATGTTCTTCATTAATTTTTTATAAGAGTAACGTGCTCTTAATTTAATCAGTGATCAAAAGTGAAAATGCTCTTGAAAAATTTTACTTTATTTATAAGAGTAGCGTGCTCTTAATTTAATAAAGAAGCGCAATGGACTCTTAATTTAATAATCAAAAGTGAGAAAAAAAATGCTCTTGATTAATTCATTTTATTTATAAGAGTAACGTGCTCTTAATTTAATAAAGGAGAGCAATGGACTCTTAGTAAAAGATGCTCTTGCTAAGTTAATAAGCTATCCTAGTTTGTGGATTACAGCAAATGTCTTCCCCTAGAAACGAGCAAGATGGAGGGGAGAGAGAGGGAAGAACGGATACCCGAAAGCGTCGTGCTAAAAACCGTTCAAAGAGTAAGAATCGAGTACCACACCCTGCATGGGAGCCGCCACTTGAGTGGGATAATCGTGTCTTGAAACTTGATCCTGACCATCATATATCTTCTCGAGCATCAAGAGGAATTGTAAGTAATATTTTTTTCTTTTTTTTCAATATTTTACGAATTTTAGATGATATATGTAAGTGAAATGTTATAGGTTGATGATGAATTACGACGATATGATTCCGGGAAGATGCTTGGTAAAATTTATGATACTCTTGATGCAAATACCAAAGAGTTGGTTAGGGTGAGTGGTTTTCAAGATTTCTTAGAATCTTATATAGAGAAAGAGAGATGTAAGATGTCTGCTTGTTTAGTTAGGGGAATGATGGAATGGTTTTGGGATACAACTAACACCTTTCATTTATCATGGGGAGAGATGGCTATAACTCCTTTCGATAATTGGATGATTACTGGATTACCCTTGGAGGGTATGGATATCATCCCTAATGAAGGAATGACAGGAAAAGAGCCAATGATAGGTGATTTACTTGGGCCAATCTACACTCGATTAAAATTGTATGAGAGAGTTTTCCCTTGGAGTGAGTTGTCGGATGCTTTAGCCAATGAAGACATTATGGCAGAAACCACTTCCCTTCAAAGAGCTAGGATCTTCCTTTTATATTTGATTGGTAGTACCTTTTTAACAGACAAAGGGCAACGAGTGGCCTTTTCTCTTATCCCGTTGTTGTCAGATTTGAAAGGAATCAAAGATTATTGTTGGGGGAAAGCGGGTTATGTGCATTTAATATCCGAAATGTGTAAGACATCCCGAGTCATGGATGACCCGCTAAAGAGAGAATGTGTCCCAGCTTCCCTAGGAGGCATTCCTCGAGTTATTGAGGTAACAAATTCTTTTACAATGTGCTTATCCACTTTTTGCATCTTATTTTGCTCTCTCTTTTTTTTTTTTAACCTTTTCTTTTCAGGTGTGGTACTTTGAACATTTCCCAACTCTTGCCCCAATAAATGACCGACCTAAAAGATTCCCGGTGAGCCGCATATGGGGAAGACAGCTTAACATTCATCATAAGACAGATGTAATACGCCAATCGATTTATAACCTCCCTGAAGAGCAAGTAAGGACTCATTGTATATATACATTTATATATATTTTATAACTACAATAAATGATTTTTACTTTTCTTTCTATTGCAGATTATCTTTCGTCCATGGGACGGGATACCAAATATTAGCCCTGGAGTGCAGGTTTCACCACCTCTTGAGGAAGCCAGGATCCTTTTGAAAGGATGTAGGCAACTTGTTTGGTTTCTGGGAGAACGTGTTGTTCGACAAACTTATTCGCCTATTCCTTTAGCTCCCATGGATCCACCTGTCTTCATCTTAGACTCGAGTAAGGTTCCCTCTACCTCTATGGATGATTTTCTGAGAGGACTCACAGCTCGGGAGTTAGTTTTTGCTGGTGTTAATTACAAAAATTGGGTTCAGGCTCGGCTATGTCCTTTTCCAACATTTGTTAGGGTATCTTACCTTTCCTTTCCCTTTTTCACGCATTTGCATTTTAACTATATATTTATTTGTTTATATGTTTATATGTGCAAAGAATGATGATATTGAGGGTTGGCAAGTTCCTGAGCGAAATATCAAATACATTGATGGTTTCGGGAATTTGATTGATGACACTGTGCCATTTGCTGAGGAAGAGGAAGAAGATGTTCCTTATATCCCTGAGAATGTCGACATGGTAAGCCTTGGGTTTGTCCTTATCTTTACTCGACTCTTATTATTATTATTACTGACATTTTTCATTGTTAATTTTAAATGACTTGTTTGAATTGCAGGTGCCTAGGACAACTACAAACAAGGTCATCAAAGTATTAAATGCGTTTCGCACTGCTTATAGGAAGACAAAACATGCTTTTGTGTGCCAGAGCGTCACCATGGCTAGGGTAGGTTTCCCTATGTGTTGCCCCTATTTCTAGTTTCATGTCTTTATCACCTATGGGTAATTTTTGTGCATTATTTTCTTTTGTAGGACGTTGTGCCACGTTATACAACACACGGGACATTTCGTCCTCCTCGTCCCCCGGGTGGCTATTACAGGCGTCCCCCTTTTACGGAAGGTCCGACTAGTGGTCAAAAAATGCGGCCTCCGATCCTTGATCATGAAAATAGAGCTCAAGAGGAGCCTAATAGAGACGAGGGAGGAAGTAGTCAGCAAGTCAACCCGCAACAAGGATATGATCCTTATGCTGGCTATTATAACCATGGTCAAGGTGGCGGGTGGTCCCAAGCTCAAGAATGGGATTATTATGGTGGAGGCCAATGGCCATATCCAAGAGTTACTTATGAGATGGGGCGATTTTCGTCGTATGAACCACTAAGGATTAACACTCAAATGCAGCAAGAGGATCGAAGACAATCTACTGATTCTTATACTCCTCGCACTGGTGCCATGCATTATTTCTTTGACTATGGGCCACCACAGTAGTTTTTGGTGGCATGTAATTTGCTGACATTTGTATTCGTANGACATTTGTATTCGTAGTTTAACTCAAACTTAATTTTCTGTTTGTTTTATCTCATTTTAGCCTTAATATTTTGTAATCATGGATTTATAAACATATGTAAGCCTTGGGCTTTTTATGCTAATATTTGAGAACCAAGGGCATATATACTAGTTCATTTTATTTTTTGTAAAGTGTTGGAGGATTAATCCGACTTACTCCCGAAAAAAAATAATCACCAAAATTAGTTAGTAGGGAAGGGGGGCATATCTCATTTTCCTTAAATAAATATGATTTGAAAATTTAATTTTAAAGAATTTCAAGAAAAAAAATCGCCCAAAATAATTAAAGAATGGAAAGAATCTCGCAAATGGGCTGATTATGGAAGTTTTATGCAGCGCAGGAGGATTTGGGACGCTGCATTTGTAGCGCTATCAAAATTGTCGCGCTACGCGCGTAGCGTGACTAGTGTTGCCACGCTGCTGTCGTAGCGTTGTAAACCTTGTCACGCTGCCATGTCAGCGCGACTAAAACTGAAACGCTGCTTTATTTCTCATTATTTCCAAACACAAATTTAAGGAAGTTGCCTAGTGACCATCTTGGTTAAATATATGAACGAACAATTATACATTCATCAAACAAAATCCCTTACAAAAGTTTTCTTTGTTAGAGAGAAAAGAAGGAGGTAAAGAATGTCTCAAAATTTCATTCGTGAGTTAAACCGTTGGATTTCTTCTTTGTCTGTAGAGGAACGCCTTGAATTCAATGCTTATCATCTAGATACTTTGTTTTCTTTGAGGCAAGCTCGTATCAATTGGGATTTCCTTCATGCTGCCATTACTTTTTGGGATCCTCAATTCCATGTTTTTACCTTTTTGCCAACAATGAATTGACCCCCTTTCCGGAAGAATTTAGCGCGATTGTTGGTTTTCCAGTGGAAGCTCTTCCAGCTGTACCTAACCTTCAACAAGGGTTTGGTAAGGACTTTCAGAGACTACTTGGACTAACTAAGTTCGAGACCAAGGAAATTCTCAATGGCCAACACTGTGATCTTTTGAAAATTATTGCAAGATTTTCCTCTCCTTCAGACAACTTAACAATACAAAGGTATAAAAGACGTGCTTTATGCTTATGTTTGCTATGAGGATATTTATTTGTTAATGATCGAGGAAATATGGGAAATGCTTCACTAATTGCAATTGTTGAGCAAATCAAAGGTGATCGTACTCCTATGCCTATGGTGATTGGTGAGACCATCATAGCATTGGACGCGTGCAAAGTGGATCCATCATTGCACTTTTCGGGAAGCCCTTTATTGCTTCAGGTAATATTCTAACCTTGGGCTAAAATATTAATTAGAATAGATGAATTATTATGAATTTATGAAAGGAAAGAAGATTTTTCGTAGTTGGAATCGTAGCGTCAGTAGTGAATTAGCGCTATCAGTCATAGCGTGGCTAATTCTGTGACGCTACGAGTGTAGCGCAGTAGGATCTGNTTGTAGCGCAGTAGCATCTGTCGCGCTGACACTGTAGCGCTGTTTGTTTTGCAACGCTCAACTGTTAGCGTAGTAGAGTTTCCAGCGCTCCTGTTTATCTTTCATAATGTCTATTTTTTCTAATTTCAAACCATAATTATTCAATGCTATGTAACAATCTTGGATTGTCATTTATTTCCTTATTTAATTAATGCAGATTTGGCTTAGTGAGCGCCTTAAGACCATCGAACAACCCCTTAATGCCATGAAATACAACCTCAAATCATTTACTATGAGGAGGACTTTGTTCCCAAGGAAAACTCTAGCGGAGTGGATGTCACTTATGTCTCATGGGAGTCTTTCAATTAGATGGGTCATTCCATGGTGGTTTATCAAGGAGATGGTTCGAAGTCATGAGTCAACACCATATGTGCGCCTTCTTGGTTTGAGGAAAATTACTTATTTCTTTCCGACCCGTCTTTTGAGGCAATATGGTATGAAACAACGTATCCCTAGCCTTGACACTGACCCCCCAACTTGCTTGGAACTTCGGGGCCCTGCTATTACCGCATGGAAAAAGTATTGGGCCAATCGTCCACGATGGGCTTTTCCTAGGAATGGTTGTTCTACTCAACTATCACAAAAGTACAAGGATTGGATGCTTGCTATGAGTAAAGAGGAGAGGGATAAGGCCCGGGGCCTTGAAGTTACTGAAAGGTCCAAAGGCCCACAGGTCTATAAGGCTCCAAAAAATAGGATTGCAATGGGAGAGGGAAAGAATGAGACTTCTTTAAAGAGAAAGAATGAAGATGGATCTGTTTTTAATAGGCTAGGTCCAAGAAATAAGAAAAATGCTCCTTCCTTACCTGGGGTCGAAATTGGACAACCAAAGTTAAATGAAAAATCCCAAAAAAACCACAGAAGGTAAGGGGAAAAGAAAGATGGTATGGACTCGTAAAGAGAGCAAGCTTAAGCCTATGGAGGAGCACTTTGATGAAGGTTTCTCAAAAGAAGTGAATAATGAAGAAAAGCTCAAAGATGATCCTAATGTGATGGAGGGAGATCCGGAAGTAGATGAAGACCCAAAGCATGCTCGTAAGGAAAAGGAAGAGTAGTGTTTGACTTTATTTATTTTATCATTTTCAATAAAGTGCATGTGCACTACTAGCGTAGGCTTTAAAGTAGTCCCTTTTGTTTTGATGATTTCAATTATGCAACTCTTAAAACATTAATGAGGACAATATTATTTTTTATTTTCCACGGAAATAAAATTTAGTTATTTACATTAGAAGTTATTGATAATTCATCCAATAAAAACTAATTATGTATTTAAATGGGCCGAACTTAGAATAAGTTGCCTACGTATCCAAAAGGAATCAGGTCGTGCGTAGTTCTAATTATTATATATATTTTATCGAGAAGACTTAAATGAGCCTTTTATCGAACCTTCGTGGGTCTTTAAAATCATGTGAAACCTTTAAATGAGGTCTTTCATAATTCAATAGTTTAATCAAACATAGATATTCACTGAAACTATTGAAATGTAACATGCATTCAGCGCAGTTGAAATTCTAACGCTGGGGTTGTAGCGCTACAGAACAAATAACGCTGCACGGTGCAGCGTGGTTACTCTTGTTGCGCTGACATGGCAACGCAGTTAGTATTGTTACGCTGCAAGGTCAGCGCAGTTGAATTTTCAGCGCTGCCCCTTTCTTATTTATTTAATTACTTTTATTATATATAGCTTTTGGTTTTGTATAGAATGGGTTACGATGCTTTTCCTTTTCTCCATTTGCCCATTTTACATAATAATATGAGCCAAATTGGGCCCATATGTTGTAGGACTTAGTGTGAGTGCAGGATTGTCTTGCAATTTTAAGCGTAAAACTTCTTCAATTGGTTCAAATTAGTTAATTGAATAAATTCAGCCCCATCTATGTCAATTAGTTTTACCGCACCGCCTGATAGGATTTTCTTAACAATATACGGCCCCGTCCAATTGGGTCAGAATTTCCCTCTTGGATCGGTGGGTGGGGCTCGTACCTCTTTTAGAACTAAATCTCCTTCATTAATGTTTCTTGGCTTAACTCTTTTATTAAAATGTTTTGCAATCCGTCTTTGATATATTTGTACGTGATGCAAAGCTTTTAATCTTCGTTCATCTAAGAGAATAAGTTCCTCATACCTAGCCCGAACCCATTCAGCTTCAGGTATTTCACTTTCTAGGACTATGCGAAGAGAGGGTATTTCCAACTCAACAGGTTGAACTGCTTCCATACCATACACTAAGGAGTAAGGGGTGGCTCCTGTGGACGTTCGTATGGAAGTTCGATATCCCCATAGAGCAAAGTGAAGTTTATGAGGCCAATCTTTATAATGTTCGACCATCTTTTTTATGATGACAACAACATTTTTGTTTGCAGCCTCTACTGCTCCATTCGTTTGGGGTCTATAAGGGGAAGAGTGCCTATGATGTACTTTGTATCGTTGTAAGAGATAAATTACTTCTCCCTTAAAATGAGATCAATTGTCACTAATGAGTTCATGTGGGACTCCGTAACGACAAAAGATGTTTTGTTCAATGAATTTGGCCACATGTTTAGCGGTTATTTTGATATATGAGGCTGCCTCAACCCACTTTGTGAAGTAGTCAACGGCGACCAAAACGAACGTATGTCCTCCAACACCACTGGGCGTTATTTTCCCGACTATATCAATACCCCAGGTGGAGAATGGCCACGGTGAATTATAATTGTATACCTCTACAGGAGGTAAATGTTGTAAGTTAGCAAATATTTGGCAGTTAGGACATGTTTTTACATAGTTGTAGCAATCATCTTCCATTGTCGTCCAACAATATCCTAAGCGTGTTATCTTTTTTGCTAACATCTTACCATTCATGTGGGGAATGCAGACGCCATTATGGGTGTCTTCCATAAGTCGCTTGGCTCGTGTTTTGTCAACACATAGCAAATTAAGCCCCTTTGAGGTTCTTTTATACAATCTACCCTGAATTTCGATATATTGAGAAGATAATAATCTTATTGCCCTTTGATTTCGAAGGCTTGAATTCCGTGGGAATTCTCCTTTTATTTTGTAATTGAGGACATCTTGATACCACGGTACTTCGTTCTCATTATCAAGGGCATCTTCAATAGCGTTACAATAGGCAGGCTCTTGCCTCCTTTCAACGCTTAAAGTTATCAATGCTAGGTTATGTGCGATATTTATCATTGATGATAATTTAGCAAGGGCGTGGGTGAATTGGTTATCATCCCTAGGGAGGTATTGGTATTGGATATCATCGAAGTTTTTAGTTATGGTGTCTAAGTGTGTTTGATAGAGTGCTAGGCTAGCACTTCTTACTTTCCACTTTCCAGACACATGATTTATGATGAGTGATGAGTCTCCAAATACTCTTAGTCTTTTAATCCCTAGACCTACTGCTGCCTCTAATCCAACAATGCATGCCTCGTATTCAGCTGCATTATTAGTGACTTCGAAGTCTAATTTGACTGATATTGGAACATGTGCACCATCTGGACTAACTAGAAGAACCCCTACTCCGCACCCCTTTTGGTTAGAAGCGCCGTCAAAGTAGAGGGCCCAACTATCGTCTTCAGTCATTAAGAGGTCTTCATCTGGGAAGTTATATGCTTCCGTCTTTTCCTCGTTAGGAGGGAACTCAGCCAAGAAATCTGACACTGCTCGTCCTTTAATTGTTTTTGAAGGGACAAATTGAAGGTCAAATTCGGCCAACATAACAAGCCACTTCGAGAGGCGACCATTTAGTGCTGGCTTGTCAAAAAGGTATTTTAATGGGTCCAAATGGGACACAACATGGACAGAATGGGAAAGCAAGTAATGTCTAAGCTTTTTAGATGCCCATACCAAGGCCAAGCAAGTTTTCTCCAACTATGAATATCGAGTTTCATACTGGATGAACTTTTTACTTAAGTAATATATGGCCTTTTCTTCTCCATTTATTTCTTGCGCGAGCATGGCTCCGGCAGCAGTTTCAGTGATAGTTAAATATAGTCTTAGAGGGACTCCATGTATTGGTGGTACAAGTATTGGAGGCTTGAGAAGATATTCTTTTATTCTTTCTAAAGCCTCTTGACATTTGTCATGCCGTTCCACCTTTTCTTCCTTTTTTAATTTCTTGAAGATGGGCTCACAAACCATAGTTAATTTTGATATGAATCGACTAATATATTGGAGCCTACCTAAGAATCCTCGGATTTGTTTTTCATTTTTAGGGGAAGGCGTATCTAGTATAGCTTTGATTTTAGATGGATCAATTTCTATACCCCGCGTGCTAACTACGTATCCAAGCAACTTTCCAGATGTTACTCCGAAGGCGCATTTTTGCGGATTCAACCTCATATTATATTTTCTTAATCTAGTAATGAATTTTCTTAGGGCAGGAATGTGCCCTTGTCGGTCTTTTGATTTTACGATCATGTCATCTACATAGATCTCTACTTCCTTATGCATCATATCATGAAGCAATGTAGTAGCAGTCCTTTGATAGGTTACTCCAGCGTTTTTAAGTCCAAAAGGCATTACTTTGTAACAGAAGTTCCCCATTCGGTAATGAATGTAGTTTTTTCCATGTCTTCCGCAGCCATTTGTACTTGGTTGTAACCTGCATAGCCATCCATGAACGAAAGGAGTTCATGGTTAGCCGTGTTGTCTACGAGGAGATCAATGTGTGGTAGTGGAAAATCGTCTTNCCAATAGGTAGCTTATCCACGCTTTGTTTAAGTCCCGAAAATCTACACACATTCTCACACGTCCGTCCTTTTTCGGAACTGAAACAACATTAGCTACCTATTCTGGGTATTTTGAAACGCGTATGAAACCAGCATCTAATTGTTTCATAATTTCCTCTTTGATTTTGAGGGCAACGTCAGGCGTCACACGTCTTAACTTTTGTTTGACGGGTTTAATTGTTGGATTGAGCGGAATTTTGTGTTTCGCAATTTCACGATCTATGCCAGGCATATCTTTGTAGGACCAAGCAAAAACATCGTTAAATTCTTTGAGCGTGTTTATTAAGTCCGTGCGCTCTTGTAAATTAAGAGTTAAGCCAATTTTTAGTTCTTTCATATCTTGTTCATTACCGATATTTATGGATTCAGTTTCTTCTATTACAGGCGTGCGATTTTCAAATTCTTCCATGAACTTTATTATCTCAACTGGTTCATCATTAGTTGATTTTTCAGCTGAATTAATTATTGCAAGACAATTATAAGGGGAGTGGGGAGAAGAGCGTGGATAAGCAACAGTTGCGTAATTATTGAAATCATCAAGGAGTACATCAAAGAGGGACTCAATTCCCTTAGAGCTTAAATCTAAATTAGGAACAGGAGGAAACGAAGGAGCAGGTATAGCTAAATTCCCTATGACACTAATATGATCTTTGGATTCAGACTCAAAATCAGACTCAAACTCAGACTCAGAATCTTCGAAAATTTGTTCCTCCCCGGTTGAGATAGTAATTTTGGCCCCTTTAGTGTTGATTCACTTCAAGGTCTTTCTCCATCCGCGCTCGACGTTCTATGAATGGGAAATGAGTAAAGCGGGGTTGAACTTTTCATCTTGCATAGCCTTCTGAATTACTGCAGCTTCGTCTCTCAATGGGTTCCGTTCCAGTCCAAATAACAGACCAAGGGCCCATTTGTCTAAACACTCTGGTTTGGAGTATTTGGTGGGAAGAGAGTATTGTGCTCTCTCTTCTAGAAAGTAGCAATCATGAAATATTTCAAATCCAGGAATTTGTTTCCCGTTTTGAACCAAGGGTTCTGGGAAGCCATAATAGGGGTAATTATCCCCTTCCTTTATAAACTGCCCGTTTAGAGTGAGCTGGTAGGAAGGGATAGAGGTAGTAATTCCCCTTTTGGCGTTGGCCTTTCGAGTCACTTCTTCAACCATGTATCTTTTTAATTCCTCTTCTGTCGGTTCATACCCCAAACCGAAGAGGTTAGGTGTGGCTTTGACTTTAGGGAGATGAGTGATCTCCCTTCCTCCTTTTGCTCCTAAAGGCATGCCAGGATAATAACCAATTTTTAACATAATAGCGTTCACTATCACACTAGCATGGGGATCAAGTTGTAAGTCTTCTGATTCAATGACAGCGATTTCTTCAGGCACAAATCCCCACAAATCTTCCACATCTTGATCATGGGATATTTTTAGCAGGGATTGATCCTCCATGGCTACTCTGATTGGAGAAGCATTAATGGTTATAGGCACGCCTTCATGTATGAGCTTGACCTTTTGATGGAGCGATGAAGGCACCGCACCAAGCATGTGGAGCCATGGGCGTCCTAGAAGCAAATTGAAGGATGATTTTACATCGATGACATGAAATTCAAATTTCTTCCTTATTCCACCGGTGGACATATCAAGAGTTATGACTCCTAAGACCTCCCGTCTCGTGTTATCATAAGCTCTTACTCCTTGCAGTGATGGGGAAAATGCTTCTTTTTCTACGCCGAGATGCTTGGCAGTTCTTAAGGGGCAGACATTGACCGCAGACCCATTATCGACTAATGTCAAGGGGACGTTTTTATTCAATATCCCAACAGTTAGGTAAAGGGCCTTGTTATGAGTAGTACCTTCCGGGGGGAGATCCTCTTTAGAAAATTCAATCATTTTCTTTGGTCCAGTTGACAAGAGACTTACTAGATTTTCAGGGGTAGTGTCAGNTTAGTGTTAGGAGAAACATTTAATGCATTAAGTCCATTAAGTACAACTACCCTATGATCACGAGAAGAAGCTAATAATTGCCAAATGGTTACGTCTGCTTTAGTCTTTTGCATTTGCTTAATGAGAGGATTATCATTGCTCTCACTAGAATTTTGGGCATGTGATGAGCCAGTATTTGTTAGGACTGGAATTGAGTCTTTGTTGACTTGGACCTGAGATGGGCCTTTGTCATTATCAGGTTGATAAGCTCGTCCGGAACGAGTAAGATGCTGAACATTAGACACAACTTCTGTAGGATCTTGATACCAATCATTTTTTATAATTTCTGGATTAAGCCCGAGAGTTGTGTTGGCACTGAGGTTGGTGATATAAGTATTCTCAACATTATCGTCCCATATGCCACATACATGATCGTGTAAGCCTAATACTTCCTCCATTGCATTATCATTATTGGAAGTGATAAATTTAGAAGGATCAAAATTATCGCTAACACAATCAATGGCTAGAATAGACGATCCACCAAAAGGATTGGTGATATTATTCGGCTTGGGAGGTAAAGGTAAACGCCCGTCTTCAACCATTTCTTGAATGACGTGTTTGAGGACCCAACATTGTTCAGTGTCATGCCCTTTTCCTCTATGGTATTTGCGCCATAAATTAGCATTCCATTTTGGGCTTCTTTTGTCCTCTGGTGGGTCAGGAGTTGGCCCAATTGGATGTAAAGCATTTTGGCTTTGAAGTCTATCAAGAGCTTGAGAATAATTCATGCTGATAGGAGTGAAACTTCTATCTCGAGGCCATCTCTTTATTTTTGATGGACTTGAACGAGAAGCTTCTAAAGCATTGACTTCATTATTTTTGGAAGATTCATCCTTTTTATAGGTGTAGTTCCCCTTATAAGCCTGGGGCTTCGACTGTTTTTTCAATAAATCGTTCTCAATTTTGATCCCGACATCATACACTCGTTTGAAAGAGTCGATGCCTTGATATTTGAGATGTACTTGATAAGGCTCGGACAGGTTGTCTACAAACCTTTCTACTAATTCAGCATCGGATGGTTTTGGACCAAGTGGGTCATCTTTTCCCTATAATGAGTGTAGAAGGTAGTGAACCCTTCATCAGCTCCTTGTTTTAACACTTCGAGTTCTCGGAGTGTGACTTGGAATTCCATGTTATCTTTGTATTGATCAATGAATTCCTTAGTAACAGTATCCCAGTTTGAAACCCGATCTGTGCTAAGAGAGTAGAACCAATTCTGTGGAATGGGTTCTAAAGAAAGAGGGAAGATCACTGGATAGAATACAGGATCAACCTTTTTGATGGTCATGGACCCAATAAAGCTCTTAAGGTGATTGACTGGATTACCAATCACCTTGAACTTTGGAAGAGTAGAAGGATCGAACTTCTCAGGGAGAACAACATCGGTGTTAGGGATGTTGCCAGCCTCAAATTGATATGATTTGCCACCCATTGATGAACGATAAATGATATTTTCGATCTCTTTCTTTTTCCTCCTTTCCTCCTCTTGCCTTTTGGCTTCCATTTCAGCCAAATGTTTCTTTTCAGCAGCACGTTCAGTTTCAATTTCAGCAAGGTGTATTTTGTCTACTTCTCGTTCAGCCTCCATCTTATTAAGACGCATCATGAGAGCATGCAATGTAGCATTCATATTTTCTTCTTCACTCATACTTGGACTTGGAGAAGACGAAACGGAACTCGAGGAATAAATTGGAGAATTTAGAGTAATGAACCCGAAATCTTCACAAATATCCTCTAAGGAATTTGAGATGAATGATGATTGTTCGTCACTACCTAACCTTTGTAAACGTTGATCTGGATCGCGACACCAAGCAGTTGAACCAGCCCTTTACGAAAAAATTTCAAGCCATTCAGAAAAGCATTTATTTCCATTTTTCGAAAAAAAAAACAAAGAAATAGTTAAGTAGTGTTAACAATGATTAATTGAATACTAAGAGCGTCTGTAAGCTAAGCTAAAGACGACTAAACCTTAATTAATGACATTCTAATTTAAAGAATATAATTAATAAAGGTTTTTTTGACGTTTTTTAGTTTAACTCAAACAAAACAAGTATTAAGTTAATTATTGTTAATGCTTATGAGGATTAAAAGATCATCGGCGATTTTTTTTTTTTTGTCTTTTTTACAAAAAAAAACGAAAGAATTTCATTCATTAAGGAAAATGAGATTGTTAGCTCCACCTAGAATTCGAAAATAAACTAATTAAATTCTACAAAAAAGAATTGAATTAGTAAATCCTCGAAATATTCAAATTATGTCAATAATCTTAACAAATAAATGTTTGAAATGATTGATAATTTAAATCTCTTGGTGAATAATGAAAGTATCAAGTTAGTCTTAAAAAAAGATTTTATTCCTAACATGATGTTATTGACAGTCCTTTTATTTAATGATTTTCCAAAATAAATTCTAAATAGACAACATTAATGGTATTCTATATAAGAACAGAATAATGCTAATGAAGTCTTTGTAAGGAAATGATTTTAGTGAATCATTTAATTTGAAGCAAGTTAATAAAATCTTTTAATAAACAAATGCAAAAATCTAAAGTCTCCAAAACAACCTGAATAATAAAATAACAACATAAAGGGAAACAAAATCATGAAAAAAAAAGGAAAGAATAAAAAAATCGAAATACAAGCAATGAGGTTTCCTAAACCAAGGTTTTATGTCCTCTAGGGTTAAGCTCTAAAGGTCAATCCAAAGTGTCCTACATCTAAGGAATGTGCTCCAACACTTTGCGGTGTGATAACCGTTAGATATGGAGTGTCTCCTCTCCAAGTACCATGGGCAACTTGGAATCGATGTAGTTGGGATAAGGTTGCGTTTTGCTCGGTTGCTTAGAGACCATGGGCCCCACCAAGTCAACGGTTCCTTCCCGAAATGTAATGTTATTATGGTGATCCTAAGGCATGTTTCAAACACATGGAAGCCAAGTGTTTGTCACATGTATGCAATATGTCTAAAAAAATGCAATTTGCTCTAAATATAATAAGTGTATGATTAAGAGAAAATTTTCAAGTATCCCCTCTTTTATGTCCCCAGTGAAGTCGCCACTGTAGGGGCCCCGGATTTTTGGGTCCCAAATTTTTTGGTCACCTTTCCCAAGCCGTCCGTAGGTCGGGTTAGACCTAAAAAATTGGCTTAAGGAAAGGTGAAATGGACTTTTTTTAGAAGTATTTTGCAAAAAAAAACAAGAGCGCAGGAACTTTCAGTCGCGCTAGCGTTGTAGCGTGACAGAGTTTGTCACGCTGACTGTGCAGCGCTACAAAGTTTGTCACGCTGTAGGTTTAGCGTGGCAAGCTTTGTGACGTTGCGACGTTAGCGTGACAAAGTCTGTCGCGCTACGCTATTTTGGTTTTTTTTTTGTTTTTTTTTTATTATCTTTTTTTCGAGTGAGATAATAATATACGAATACGGACGATGCTAGTAAGAAGTCGCCAATGAGTTTTAGGAACTAAACTCATAAACCGTGTATTTAGATTAGATACGAATGGGACTCGAATAAGGGACGTTTGTCTAAATTGCACGGAAATCCTCTCCGATCCCATGGGGATGACTCCAAGTTGTGGTCGAGCGAACCAAAGATTGGACTCGGGGGCGAAGGTACTAACATGACGGAGTGCGTCGGGTTAGCCCATAGGCGGCCATTACTAGTTTCCTCTTAACCATACAGAAATTACATTTAGAATCACACAAAAATATCAATTACAAAATTCACAAAAAAAGCATTAAATTGTTAGTGAATCACAAAAAAAAACTAATTAATTTAACTCAAACCGTTATTAAAATCAATTTAAGGAGCCTAACATGATTAGATTTGTCCGAAAGAATTATCTTGATTAAGCGTTGCAAACAATCAATTTTAAGTCCTTTAACAATAATAACGTGATAAAGCAGTAAATAAATAGTGAAACAACAACTTAAAAGTCCATAAACATGATTTTTAGGGCTCTCAGGAAACGTACCACTTCTCCTTTGAAGATTGTCTTCGTCGAGTATTAATTTGGGCGGAGTTTCGAATTATTGTTTCGATATTATTAAAATTTGTAGCCACTTTTTAGTAAAATAAATAGCAAATAAAATAATAAATAATTATTATAAAAAAAACAAGGTTGTTAAAAGCAATAATCGGATTATTTAAGTATGAGGGAGAAAGTGAGTTAAAAAAATGTGTTCAGAAATGAGGGTTTTTATAACAGCGTGGGAACCCTAATCGTGCTGGGCTGCTAGCGTGGTACGCCGAATCGCGCTGGCGCAGTAGCGCAGGGAACCCTACAATGCTAGGGTAGCGCTGTTAGCTTAGTCACGCTGACAGGTCAGCGTGACTAAATTAACCGCGCTACGTTTTTGAAACATCTTTTTATTTATTTATTTATTTATTATTATTATTTTATTTTATTTTATTCATCTATTTAAAATAGTAAAAGAGGCATTTGGATAAAAAGGTCCGTGAAATAAGAATGAGATTTATTTTTAAGCCCAAGTATACTCGATTATCCAATCTTCTAGAGAAATGAGTTTTTTAATCATCATAGAGTCCTGCCGCGGGACAGGGGACTAAATTAGGTGTCTACAGTTAGCCCCCACTTTNTTCTACAGCTCCGACGACGTTTAGCCCAAAAAGTTTAGAATTTTTTGACAAATCATTCATAAATGCCTAAAACAAGAGACAGATTTTATAAAACAACAAGAGAATATCCATCAATTCTGAAATAGATATAAGATTGGTCAACTATATTAAAAGGCAAGGAGAATCATTGCAATCCGTCATGTAGGGCGCACCTCCTTAATTTTCAATTTTAATGAAATCGTGAATGTCGGCTAAAAGTATGATAATTGGAAAAGTTGTCAGTTACCACCTTTTAAAAAAAAAATTTTTTTTGTCAGTTACCACCTTTTAAAGTATTTTTTTTTTGGTCAATTACCACCTTTTAAAAAAATTGTTAATTAACACCTCAGTTGATTTTTCGGGTTTGACTACCAGAATTTGGCGTTGACTCCCTATGTGCACCTCTTTTACTTCCCTCCTAATTTTCCCCTCTTTTTTTTCACTCCAATTTCTAACCTACTCTTTTTACTCCATCCTATTATCTTTTAAATGTAACCCTAAATCCTAAAATCAACCATCTTCAAACTAATTGTTCTTCAAACTTACAGATTGTGTAAGTACTCTTCTTCTTTTGATTCCCAGTCGCCATATTTGAATCATTTACAGGAAATAAAAAACCCAAAAGCAGCTTCACGAAAACAAAAAGGGACGAGAAAAGAAGATAAGCAGGTGAAAAAAAATGGAAGTTAATAAAAATTTACCTATCCTTTATACTGACACATTGAACATTGATTAATTGAAGCTCAATTAATTGTGTATGATTCCCAATTGTTGTTTCTTGTAGTGTTGGTACATTGTAAATGATTTTGAATAGGTTGATAAGTGATAGGTTGAATAAGTAATAAGTTGAGGATTCAAATAGGAGTGTAATTATAGAAAAAAAAAAAATACTTATAACACCTGAGTCAACGCTAAATTCTGGCAGTCAAACTAGAAAAATCACTTGAGGTCTTAATTAACAAAATTTTTTTAAAGGTGGTAATTGCAGATTTTTTTAAAAAAAGTAGTAACTAACAAAAAAAAGTTTTAAAAAGGTGGTAATTGACAATTTTTCCTATTAAGAATTGAATTTATGACCTCTCACTTATGATACATAAATGTTACCGACTAAGCTATGCATTAATATTGTTCTTTATTTAAATAAAAAAACTATAATATCATTGATTTAAAAATAAATCAAAAGCTAAATAATAAAAGAATTGTCAAATAGCTCGAAACAATAAATTTTATACTATGTATATCAAAAAGTAACAATGTACAACAGTAAATAGCAATGAATAATTTACTTGAGTGGTTATCTTTTCCATAAAGATTATGATCATTTTATATTTAATTTATCACTTTTCCCAATATCAGAATTGGTATTTCACTTCAATCCTATAATTTTTTTAGCAACCATGTATTACTATTTAAAATATACATATAAAAATTTTACTTACAAATTAATTCAACCCACATTCATCGCTCATAATGAATATAAGAAAGCTCTCGAAACTCCCCACTTATAGCAAATGTTAAGAACAACACAAAAGGGTAGTAGCAAAAAACTTCTATTAAAGGTGTTCAAGTTTCTCATTATTGAGTTTCTGATAGTTTTAAGTGTGTAGGAGATTGTTATTTGATAGCTAATTCTGGACTCAATTGCTTGATTTTTTATGATTCATATTGTGGTTTACCTAATTCAAAATATATATGGAGTATTTGTGTTTAAATTAAATGACGATGTGAGTTTAATCGTTCAAGAGAGAAGATAATTGGGGAAAATTTGGGTTTGTGTATTTCGTTACTTGGGGGAATAGTTAAACCCAAATGGTTTTCATGTGGGCCCGTCAAACGGAACAATTCACATAAAATTTTCGTTGGTGTCTATTTTAATGTAAAAACTAAGTATAAAGTAGTTACATAAAAACGATTCAAGATGATTATTTTCAAGTTTTGAAAAATATTAGGCAATTATTATAAAATTTTCGCCTTTTGTGATTTCCTTTCTTAAAAGTAACATGTTTTGGTTTACCACCTTTCTTTTGGAAAATTCAGTTCACCCCTACCATATAAGGCGTAAGTCAAAAATCAAAAGAACTGTTAGTCCTTTATACACATTCCACAATGATTAAGAAGACAAATGGCAACTCCAAACTCCAACTTTCCAACTTTTTAATGTATTTTTTTTCATTCTATTTTTGGCTAATTCACCAAATCACATCAAATTAGGGTTCATATCTCAATTACAAACCAAAATCTAGCTTTTATCTGACAAAAAATCTGTTCATAATCCTCGAATTAATTAAAGTACTTTTCAAATACCCAAAATTTTAAAAAAAGATGGGTAGTTTAATTAGAATATGTTAAAATGCATTGTTGTCAGCGAAACTACGCCACGTTGTAATACCCCATATTTTCACGTATTTTAAGAAAGTATTGTTGTATTTTATTTGTATAATTTTAATATTTTTTTTAAAAGTTATGTTCACTAGAAATATTAAATAAAAAGAAATGAATAAAAATTAAATAAATAACAAGTTTTGGTTGAAAGTAGTTATTTGTGTTCTTAAATAATATTTTTATGGTTAAAAATATTTTAAAAGCTTCTATAAATTGATTTCAAAGGTTTCCTAATTTATTTAGGAGTATTTATGGGCCTCACCAAAATCCTACATTGGGGCCTATAAAACCTAAAATTTCAAATTTTCATGATCATACTAGTCATTAGGATTCCAAAAATCTAGAGAGAAAAAGGGAGAGAAAAAAAAAGGGGTTGAAATTTCCGAAAAAAAAAAGAAAAAAAAAACTTTGCTACTCGGAAATTCGGGTAAAAAAAGAGAGAGGATTTTGGTTGTCTCGAAATCCGTGCAGCGTCGGACCCCACCGCAGCAACCACCGCGAGCCACCCAGCCGGCCACTGCTGCACCTCCTCCCAGGTTGGTTTTTTTTTTCGAACCTTTTATTAAAAAAAAAATCTCCTTCTTTATTTTTGATTCAATCTTGCAAATTCATGTTCATAATTATGTTTAATCATGTTTTTATAAGTTGAATCATGTTTTGATATAAGTATGAATGGTTTTAAGGCATGAATTAATTTTGTTTTTCATGAAATTATAGTTTAAGGTTTGAAATTTTATAAAGTTATGATTTTATGAATTTTTATATTCTAAACTTTGATATTATTATCATAGATTATTGTTGGGTGAATGTATGATGTGTTATTAAGTTTATATTGATTTTTGAGGGTTTTAAACTTAATTTATAAAACTGTCCAATTTTTATAATCATGAATTTGAGTTGAATAAATATTATGAGCATGTTTTAGCATATGAAAAATTGTTCTAAAGCCTAGTTTGATTTCATAAATATGTTAGTAGATTGTAGAAGTGTTTTGGCATGAAATTTTGATGTTTATTAAGGTTTTCGTGACTTTAAAGTTTATGAACAAAGCTGAAATTTTAATAAAAACAAGTTAAGTTGAGTTTTAAGTGTCCAAATTGTACTAGTATGATCACAAATCAATTCTATATTGAAATATATAAATTTTAGTATGTTTTACGAAGTTTAAAAGTGATTTTAAGCATGTTTAACATGCTGTCCAGATTTTATAAATTAATTAAATAGCCTTTTAAGGTATGTAATTAACATAAATTGATCATGTAAGTTAAGTAATACATTATATGATCGGGTTGTGTTGTTTTCGGAAGTTTTCAAGGAGTTTTGATAAATTTAGACTGCTGTCCACTTTTCTAAAGTGGCATAAAAGTTTTATTAAGGCTTTATAAAGCATAAATAAGTCCCGAAAACTAAGTAGTATTGCAATAAAAAAATTTAAATGAAGTATGGAATTGAATAGAGACCAAATAAGGAAAGTTTTGGACAAAGTTTCCAAATTTAGAAGTTAGTTATAGTTGTTGTAGAATTTAGTCAACAAGGTTTTAATTTAGTTCGGTTTTTTCTTGTGTAGGAGACTTTGAACAAGTCCACTTCTAGAAGTTGTGGCGGAGCACAGTTGTTATACAAGGTACGTAAGTACTAAAGACAAACTTAAGAGCTAGAATGCATGCTTGAGTAATTCTTGTTTACATGAATCTTGTATGCTTGTTCTGAATTATGAATTTATGTGCATGGCAAGTTTATTAGTAGCATGTTCTTAAAGTGTATGGCATTCCATGATGAATAGAAAATATAAATTTTAAAAGTTGGAATTGGAATGTTATGATCAGTTTAGCTTGGCCAACAGTTTTATGAATAAAGGAAATAAGTTATTTTTAAGTTGATTAGTTACTTGATCAACAAGAAAGGTAGTCGTGAATTTTTATTCACATGATTAAACGAAGCAATGAGCAATTATTTTATATATAATACCACTAACAGTTTAATGTGTGGTCAAGAAGAAAGTAATTTATTAGCCACTCAGAGTTAATGTGTGGTACAAGAGATTCAATTTAATCAAAGGACACACATAAAGATTAACTTTGAATCTCTATAAGTTGAAGATAATTAAAATGGCTTGTTTGTTTGTATGCATGTCTTTATGTGATGTTGCATGAGAGTCATAACATTGTTAAACCTGTTAATCACGTAAAGTGTAAGAGGACTTGCATTAAAACTCTTGGAACGTATATACCTTCAGTATGAACAATGGGCGGAGTCGTATGGAACAGTGATCTATGACTTCTAATTGGAGTACAAGACCTTGTACTCTTTTATACTTTTAATGCGCTGGATATCCGTCACTTTATGTGACATAGTAATACCTTTTGGGAGTTACTCCCCAACTGGTGCCCAATAGGGCGATGATTTCTTTTAGGAGGAAACCCGTTCGATGCAGGATCCATAAGTTTAAATTAAATAATTAATTTAATTGTGTCCATGTAGGGGTAAAGGTTGTAAAAGGTAAGTTGAGTGCTTGTTTTATTTCTTATTGTTGTTGCATAGTCTTTAGTAGTTATGTACTCAGCTTTGCTGACTGTTTATTTGGTATGCATGGCTTTGTCTTGCACTTGGCCCTACGAAGACCCACTTGTGGTGAGTAGTTGTCTAGTAAAAGAAAAGCTGCAGGTACAAGTGGGCATAAGTCATTTCATGATGGGATAGAGTGAGAGCGCTTGTTGTGTTTTGTAGCTTTGCTTAATTTTACTTGCTTATGAAGACTACGAGAGAAATATAATGGCTCAACGTAACAACAATCAGCTGAATGAAGTAGTAAGGAAAATAGCTATTGTAGCTAAAGAGTTGTCTAGTTTTGCTAAGGAGTTGTCTAGTTTTGCCAAGGAGTTGTCTACTTTTGCTAAGGAGCTGTCTAGTTTTGCTCCTGAGGCTGTAGCAACCGAGAGGTTGAAGGCTAGTCGTTTTGAGAGAGGGTTACCCTTAGACTTACAGTGACAACTAGCTGGACAAATCTTTGAATATTTTGATGACTTATATGGTAGGGCTGCACACTCGTATGCCATAGACCAAAAGAAGAAGGAAGTACAGAAGGAAAGTGAGTCGAGGGAGAAGAGGAAAGATGGTGGAGGAAACTTCAACCAACAAGGGAATCATGGTGGATATAAGAGACCTCGTTTCAACAACAACTTCCAGGGTAGTAGGGGAAACTTTGGGAAGCCTAATTCTGGAATTGGGAATAGGACTCAAGTGGCTAGTCAAGGAGGGCGTGTGTACAATTGCAAGAAGTGTCCCAACAACCACCCAGGAAAGGACTATGCGGGGAACCCAGTGACTTGTCGATTATGTAACAAGCTTGGACACCTTGAGTATGAGTGCTTCTCTAAGAACAAAGGAAAAGAGGGATAGAATTCTCAAGTTAGGGGGAATTCAGCTAGGAGCCAACAAAAGGGTTTTCAAGGAGATATGGGAGGAAAAATGACATCTCAAGCCGAAAAAAGGAATGGGAGTGAGAATGGAGGAGGACAGACTAAGACCTCAAACACTGGAAAGCTAAATGTGATGGCTCGAAGTGAATGCTAATAAGGATGTGATAACTGGTACTTTGTCTATTCACTCTCTTCATGTTAAAGTTTTGTTTGATTCTGGTGCAATATTCTCTTTTATTTCCACTAAACTTCTAGAAAAGTTAAAACCTGTGTTGGGAAAAGTAGATACAGTAGATATGTCAATAGTTTTACCTTCAGGACAAGAAGTGCAATGTTCAAAGAGATATCAGGATGTTCCTATTGAGATTGAGGGCGTGGAGTTTAAGGCTAACCTGATCGAGTTTGATTTAGGTGACTTGGAAGTGATCCTAGGGATGGGTTGGTTGAGTAAACATAAGGCTGAGATTTTATGTGAACCACAGAAGATCTCGTTGATTAATAAGGGTAAGAAGGTGAGCTATTGGAGGGCAGGAAGACCAAGACACAACAAAATAGTATCAGTAATGAGGTTTGCTAGGTTTGTGAAGAGAGGTTTTCCAATCTAACTTTATAGTGTGAGAGATGTGGATCATGTTGAGACCGCTAGACCTGAGGATATTGAGGTAGTGAGGGACTTTCTTGATGTATTTCCGGAGGAGATTGCGGGAATGCCGCCTAAACGAGAAATTGATTTTACCACAGACTTAGTCCCAGGAACAACACCTATTTCCAAAGCACCCTATAGGATGGCGCCTGCAGAAATGAGTGAGTTGAAGGAACAGTTGCAGGATTTGTTGGAAAAGGATTACATTAGGCCTACTGCTTCGCCTTGGGGAGCACCAGTATTGTTTGTGAAGAAGAAAGATGGGAGTTTGAGGTTATATATTGACTATAGTGACCTGAATAAGGTGACGATCAAAAATAAGTATCCATTACTGAGGATTGATGACTTGTTTGATCAATTGAAGGGAGCTATTGTGTTTTCGAAGATTGATTTGAGGTCAAGATACCATCAATTAAGGATTGCCAACGAGGACGTACATATTGAAAACTGCTTTTCGCACTAGGTATGGACACTATGAGTTCACTGTTATGCCTTTTGGGTTAACCAATGCACCAGCAATTTTTATGGATTTAATGAATAGAATTTTCCAACGGTTTTTGGATAAATTTGTGGTTGTTTTCATTGATGACATCTTGGTGTATTCTAAGAGTAAGGAAGAACATGTGGAACACTTGAGGACTATCTTAAATACTTTAAGGGAGAATGAGTTGTATGCTAAGTTCTCGAACTGTGAATTCTGGTTGGAGAAAGTAGCATTCTTGGGTCATATTGTGTCTAAAGAGGGAGTTGAAGTAGATCCCGCTAAAATCGAAGCAGTTAAGGAATGGCCTACACCGAAGAATGTAACGGATGTCCGGAGTTTCTTAGGGATAGCTGGTTACTATAGGAGGTTTGTGAAAGACTTTTCGAGGATTGCTAAACCCATGACTTCGTTAATGAAGAAGGAATGTAAATATGAGTGGAGTAATAAGTGTGAAGAGGCGTTTCAGACTTTGAAAGAGCGTTTGACTACCGCTCCAGTGCTGACTTTGCCAGATGGAAGTGACTCTTATGATGTGTATAGTGATGCTTCTAAAAATGGTTTGGGATGTGTATTGATGCAAAATATAAAGGTGATAGCCTATGCTTCGAGACAATTGAAACCATATGAGGTAAACTATCCTACTCATGATTTGGAGTTCGCAGCAATAGTGTTTGCCTTAAAAATATGGAGACATTACTTGTATAGGGTGAAATGTAGGATATACATAGACCACAAGAGTTTAAAGTACTTTTTCACTCAAAAGGATTTAAATATGAGACAAAGGAGATGGCTCGAATTAATCAAGGATTACGACCTAGATATCCAATACCATGAAGGGAAAGCCAATGTGGTAGTCGATGCGCTGAACCGTAAAACAAAACATGGAATGAATACCTTGGCAGTTGCTAATGAGCTATGTAAAGACAAAGAGAGATTGAGCTTGGAAAATAGTGAAGGAAGGAGAGTTGGAAGGAATTCTTTGTAATCTTAGTATCCAACCAACAATACTCGAGGAAATTAAGAAGAATCAGGAAGGAGATGTAAAACTGGACGGAATTGAGGAAAAACTAAAAGCAGGAAAGCCTTTGGATTTTAAGATTCATGAGGATGGAAGTTTAAGGTATAAGGGAAGGTGGTGTGTACTTTAAAAAGAAGAATCATGGAAGAAGGTCATAGTACCCCGTATTCGGTGCATCCTAGAGGTGATAAGTTGTATAAGGACTTAAAGAAGATATATTGGTGGCCTAGGATGAAGAGAGAAGTTGCTGAATTTGTGAGTGTCTTACTTGCCAAAGGGTCAAATTTGAGCATAAGAGGCCTCAAGGGGAAGTCCAACCACTAGATATACTAGGATGGAAATGGGATTGCATTTCAATGGACTTTGTGACTTGCTTGCCAAAGTCTAAGAATCAGAATGATACCACATGGATAGTGGTGGATAGACTTACTAAGTCATCAGTGTTTATACCCATGAAAGAGACATGGAAGATGGAACAACTTGCAAACGCTTACATAAAACATGTTGTGACGCTACATGGAGTTCCAAAGGATATCGTGTCGGATAGGGATTCTAGGTTTCTTTCGAAATTCTGGAAAAGTGTTCAGGAGAACTTTGGTAAAACATTGAAAATGAGTACAGCTTTCCATCCAACAACTGATGGACAAACATAGAGGAACATACAAACCTTAGAGGACATGCTAAGGGCTTGTGTAATGGACTTTCAAGGGAATTGGGAGGATCACTTGGATCTCATTGAGTTTTCATACAATAATAGTTACCATGCAAGTATTGGCATGGCACCATTTGAGGCTTTGTATGAAAGGAAATGTAGGAGCCCTTTGTGTTGGAACGACATAAGTGAGACAATAATTCTAGGACCTCAATTGATAGTAGAAACCACCGAGAAAGTTAGAGTAATACAAGCAAAGATTCAAGCAGCACAAGATAGACAAAAGTCCTATGCAGATCAAAAACGCCAAGAAGTTGTGTTTGAAATTGGCGATAAGGTGTTACTTAAGGTATCACCAATGAAAGGAGTGATGAGGTTTGGAAAGAAAGGAAAGTTAAGCCCAAAGTACATAGGACCCTATGAGATCTTGCAAAAGGTTGGAAAATTAGCTTATAAGTTAGCACTACCAATGGAGTTGAACAAAGTTCACAAAGTTTTTCATGTGTCTCAACTAAGGAAGTATGTGCCAGACGAGTCACATGTGTTACAACCTGAAGCAATAGAGTTAGACCAAAGTTTGACCTATGATGAGAGGCCAATTAAAATCCTAGATAGTACGGTCAGGGATACTCGTAGAAAGAGTGTCAAAATAGTGAAAGTGTTGTGGTCTAACCAACAAACTGAAGAAGCTACTTGGGAAGCAGAAGACTTGATGAGAGAAAAGTACCCAGAACTTTTTCAAGTTAGTAGTAGAGTTACGGGGACGTAACTCGATTCTTAAGGGGGGTAGAAAGCGAACTGTTTTTCGCGCGCTTTTACCCTCAATTTTACAAGTTTTTATGAGTTTCCATGACTTTTAAGTAAGAAGTTTTATGTTTGTCTAAAAAAGTTGTCAAGTAGGTGTCTAAAGTCTACAACAATATAGTGTTTCAGTAACAAAGTTTAAGTAAAAGTAGTCTCTATTCAGATTCCATACACTAACCTACACAAAGATTTGGGACGAAACTTCTTTTAAAGGGGGTAGACTGTAATACCCCATATTTTCACGTATTTTAAGAAAGTATTTTTGTGCTTTATACGTATAATTTTTGTATTTTATTCGTATACTTTTAATGTTTTTTATTGAAAAGTTATGTTCAATAGGAATATTAAATGAAAAGAATTAATAAAAAAAAATAACAATTTTTGGTTGCAATAGTTATTTGTGTTTTAAATAATATTTTTATGATTAAAAAATATTTTAAAAGCTTCTAAAAATAGATTTCAAAGGTTTCCTAATTTGTTTAGGAGTATTTATGGGCCTCGCCAAAATCTTACTTTGGGGACTATAAATACCCTACGAAACCTAAAATTCCAACTTTTCATGATCATACTAGTCATTAGGATTCCAAAATCTAGAGAGAAAGAAAAAAACAGAGAGAGAGACTTGCAAATTCCGAAAAAAAAATTCAGTCGGAAATTTCGAAAAAAAAAAAAACTTTATTTCAGCCTCGGGATCCGCGCCCAGCCGGACCCACCATCCATCGCTGTACCACCGCGGCAACCACCTCCGGCCACCTGCTGCGGGCCACCGCTGCACTTCCTCCCCTATTTTGGTATATTTCGAATCTTTTATAAAAAAAAAAAAAATTCTACTTCTTTATTTCGATTCAATCTTGCAAATTCATGTTCATAATCATGTTTTTATAAGTTTAATCATGTTTTGATATAAGTATGAATTGTTTTAAGGCATGAATTAATTTTGTTGTTCATGAAATTATAAATTAGGGTTTGAAAAATTTATGAAATATGATTTTATGAATTTTTATGTTCTAAACTTTGATATTATGATCATAAATTATTGTTGGGTGAATTTATGATGATGTTATTAAGTTTAGAATGATTTTTCAGGGTTTTAAACTTAATTTATAAAGCTGTCCAATTTTTATAATCATAAATTTGAGTTGAATATATATTATGAGCATGTTTTAGCATATGAAAAATTGTTCTAAAGCCTAGATTGATTTCATAAATATGTTAGTAGATTGTAGAAGTGTTTTGGCATGAAATTTTGATGTTTATTAAGATTTTCGTGACTTTAAAGTTTATGAACAAAGCTGAAATTTTAATAAAAACAAGTTAAGTTGAGTTTTAAGTGTCCAAATTGTACTAGTATGATCACAAATCAATTCTATATTGAAATATATAAATTTTAGTATGTTTTACGAAGTTTAAAAGTGATTTTAAGCATGTTTAACATGCTGTCCAGATTTTATAAATTAATTAAATAGCATTTTAAGGTATGTAATTAGC
The DNA here is from genome assembly GCA_016808085.1 of Suaeda aralocaspica. NCBI lineage: Eukaryota > Viridiplantae > Streptophyta > Magnoliopsida > Caryophyllales > Amaranthaceae > Suaeda > Suaeda aralocaspica. The sequence goes on along the minus strand of PYUH01000656.1, from coordinate 895,937 downwards.
ATAAATTGATCATGTAAGTTAAGTAATACATTATATGATCGGTTTGTGTTGTTTTCGGAAGTTTTCAAGGAGTTTTGATAAATTTAGACGACTGCTGTCCACTTTTCTAAAGTGGCATAAAAATTTTATTAAGGCTTTATAAACCATAAATAAGTCCTGGAAACTAAGTAGTATTGCAATAAAAAAATTTAAATGAAGTATGGAATTGAACAGAGACCAAATAAGGAAAGTTTTGGACAAAGTTTCCAAATTTAGAAGTTAATAATAGTTGTTGTAGAATTTAGTCAACAAGGTTTTAATTTAGTTCAGTTTTTTCCTTGTGTAGAAGACTTTGAACTAATCCACTTCTAGAAGTTGTGGCGGAGCACAATTATTATACAAGGTACGTAAGTAATAAAGACAAACTTAAGAACTAGAATGCATACTTGAGTAATTCTTGTTTACATGAATCATGTATGCTTGTTTGGAATCATGAATTTATGTGCATGGCAAGTTTATTAGTAGCATGTTCTTAAAGTGTATAGCGTTCTATGATGAATAGAAAATATAAATTTTAAAAGTTGGAATTGGAATGTTATGATCAGTTTAGCTTGGCCAACAGTTTTATGAACAAAGGAAATAAGTTATATTCAAGTTGATTAGTTACTTGATCAACATGAAAGGTGTTATGGTCGATTTCCTCTGACTAGACTCGACCCCAGACGAGTCAGTAACCGTTAGTCCGAGATTCATGGAGACCGTTGAGCAGTTCAAATTAATTCTTCAGCAGATTCAGAGGGTTGAACAAGTCTACTGGGAAGGTACATTGAACCTGGACAGAGATTAGCCTTCGTGGAGAAAAAGAAGGAAACTACTCTCCTATTTTTTAGGAGATGCGGTTATTTACCTAAGAAGACCATTGAAGATATTTTCTAGGTCTCAATGCTATAAATTCAGCTCACTTATCAGTCCAAAGGGACAACGACAGCTCACTGTAAAATACTCCTAAGTTAAATCACTCTCACATTGTACTCTAAGCAAAGCTCATCCTACGTTTATCATAGTGAAACGGTGGAATTACTCCCACCCGCAGTTTTTCCCACTTTGGGTTTTCTGCGTCATCAAAATATCGTGTTTTGTCTACTTTACTTTCTTTTGTTTTTATACTTTGCATTATTGGTCTTTATTCATCGAATTGCATAATCTATCTAGCCGTCGTAGTCCCAACCTAAGATCGTTCTAAGCGATTTTTGGCATAAACAATTTGGCGCCCACCGTGGGGCCGACGACTAGATCTCACTAGGTGAACCTTTTACATTTAAAGTTTCCAAACCATCCCTAGCATTCATCATGGAAACAACTCCTCCAACCTATGATGAAATGAGAGACGCTATGCTGAAAGCATACGAAGATCTGAAGAAACAACGTGAGGAAAATGAAAGACTGGCCTTTGAAAGTCAGAAGTCCATCGACGACCTTCGCAAGGAAATCGAATCTGTCAAAAGCAGAGCCCTACAGCAACACCACAACACTAAGGACGTGCCTCGCATGATGAGTCTTACCTCAGACGAAGAAGAGGACGATGATACGCGCGAGGATCACGATCAGGAGCAGAACAACAACGACCAAGGTGATGGCCGGGATGACGAGACAACCAGGAAGATAGCTCGCATCGAGGCCCAGAACGCCAAGCTGCTGAAGATACTCAAAAGGATGCCAGGAGCACCCCTGCCCGTCGTCACTAAGGAAGAGGATGGATATGCTGCGTCTCCTTTCATCGAAAGCATTGCTATGGCTGACATCCCCAGGAGACTGAACATCCCCCCTCCGACGAAGCTGTATGACGGTAGCACGTGCCCCATAGAGCATATCAACCACTACAAGCAGCANAGCATATGTGGCAGTACTCGATCCCGCGTCACCTCCTGGAGCCTGTCCTCTGCAAATCCTTTGGCGCAACCCTGACGGGTCCCGCCTTAGAATGGTTGTGTGATGTTAAATGCGGAACTATTACTAATTTCAAATCTTTGTGTGATAGGTTCTATGGCAAGTTCGATGCCTCCAGGAACGTCGAGAAGCAGACCAGTGACCTGTACCGCATAGTGCAGAAGAAGAACGAACCAGTCCGCGACTATTTTGCCAGATTCAACAAAGAAATGATCGGCATAAAGAACTACGATGTCAGGACTGCGATCGAGGCCTTCAAAAGAGGACTATACACAGACTCGGAGCTGTATCGCGACATGACCAAGTACCCGTGCCTGACGTTCGAAGAAGTCAAGACTAGAGCCCTAGCCAAATGAGACTCGAGGACGATATAGCGATCCGTAGAGCCTTCAACCTGACTGAAGCTGAAACTAGTCAAGGAAGAATGAGACTCGAGGACGATTATAGCGATCCGTAGAGCCTTCAACCTGACTGAAGCTGAAACTAGGTCAAAGGGGCGTACGGACTAGTCTCACGAGATGGTAAGACCGTTCCAAGAAGTTGGAACGCGACACACCTTAAGCTTTACCACTTTTAAGTCAAAAGCGCAAAGGTAACAAATTTTCTCTAAGTTTTTCACTTTGTTTTATACATCGACGAACAAGTACTGACTTAAGCATCGGAGGGCCGTTGGCAAAAACGCCAACGGCCAGTCCTAACGATGCGTCTATGCAGGACCTGCAGGATCTAAACTCCAGAGACTCGTCACGATGACACAGTCTAAGCAGTCCAACGCAAGTAAATATCAGACGAAGCACGCCAGAAGGTACCTAATCAAGGCAGAGCTTCGTCAGATATTAAGGGGCAAATGTGCACATCTAACCTAGTCCCCCGGTAGGCTAGACCAACGAGGCACCGCGACGCCTAGTCTAAGAGCAACAGTAATAAAGGCCTTAAAACGAGACTGAAAATGATGTCTCGTCATCTCCTACGCGTGCAATACATAAATAATAAATGCGCGATAAAACACATAACACAAGCAGTCAAAAACCACAGTGATATACCAACGAAAGCGACTGAAACATTCAAAAGCAAACACACAGCATGTCAACAAAAGCAATCTAAGCACGCAGAAACATTCAAAGATGTTCAAAAGTCGCAAAAACTAAAGTACCTAGTCGTTCCCACGAACGACAAAATAACAAAGTACTAAGCCGTTCCCATGAATGACGCAACAAAACACACAAGTAAATTGTTCAAAAAGGCCATGCAACGGCCATCAACAGACTTAATGTTTAAAGCATTAAAAGTTCAAATGTAAAGTGGCCAACAGTCACGTCACGTCTTCGTCATCCTGGTTCGTCTCAGCAGCAAGCTGATCTGCATCAGTAGAAGCAGGGGCAGACTCAGCAGTAGATTTCTGCTCCTCCACGGTCGCTTCTTCGTCAACCAGATCAGCCATACTCCCAATTCCAGCCAGGTACCTGTCTAGTTCAGCCTGTGCATCTTCCAACGTCAGTTGCCCATCCACAAAAGTCTTCAAGACCTTGGCGCGACCAAACAAGATGTCAAGGGCCTCAGAATTCTTGGCATCCTCCTGAGCAATGTGGAGCATCTCCGCCAAGTTCGTCACTTCTTTCTTCTTCTCAGCCTCCAACTTGAGCAAGGAAGCCTTGAGACTAGACACTTCATCCTCGACCTTCTTCGCCTTCTCCTTAGCCACATTCAAAGCAGTCTGGGCAGACTTGACATCTTTCTCATACGAGACAAGACGGTCTCTCGTAGCAAGAGTATCTTGGAGAGACTGCATAGAGTAAAAGTGGTTTAAGCAAAGGAAATCCAGCCAAGAGTTAGTGGGAAGTTATTTCAAAAGAGTGGGATTATTGCTCTTTAACTGCCGAGTTGCCGAATCAATAATCCGGGGCAAATTGTTATGGTCGATTTCCTCTAACTAGACTCGACCCCAGACGAGTCACTAACCGTTAGTCCGAGATTCATGGAGACCGTTGAGCAGTTCAAATTAATTCTTCAGCAGATTCAGAGGGTTGAACAAGTCTACTGGGAAGGTACATTGAACCTGGACAGAGATTAGACTTCGTGGAGAAAAAGAAGGAAACTACTCTCCTTATTTTTAGGAGATGCGGTTATTTACCTAAGAAGACCGTTGAAGATATTTTCTAGGTCTCAATGCTATAAATTCAGCTCACTAATCAGTCCAAAGGGACAACGACAGCTCACTGTAAAATACTCCTAAGTTAAATCACTCTCACATTGTACTCTAAGCAAAGCTCATCCTACGTTTATCATAGTGAAACGGTGGAATTACTCCCACCCGCAGTTTTTCCCACTTTGGGTTTTCTGCGTCATCAAAATATTGTGTTTTGTCTACTTTACTTTCTTTTGTTTTTATACTTTGCATTATTAGTCTTTATTCATCGAATTGCATAACCTATCTAGCCGTCGTAGTCCCAACCTAAGATCGTTCTAAGCGATTTTTGGCATAAACAAAAGGTAGTCGTGAATTTTTATTCACATGATTAAACGAAGCAATAACCAATTATTTTATATATAATACCACTAACAGTTTAATGTGTGGTCAAGAAGAAAGTAAGTTATTAGCCACTCAGAGTTAATGTGTGGTACAGGAGGTTCAGTTTAATCAAAGGACACACATAAAGATTAACTTTGAATCACCTTAAGTTGAAGATAATTAAAATTGCTTGTTTGTTTGTATGCATGTCTCTATGTGATGTTGCATGAGAGTCATAACATTGTTAAACCTGTTAATCACGTAAAGTGTAAGAGGACTCGCATCAAAACTCTTGGAACGTATATACCTTCAGTATGAACAATGGGGGGAGTCGTATGGAACAGTGATCTATGACTTCTAATTGGAGTATAATACGTTGTACTCTTTTATATTTTTAATGCGCTGGATATCCGTCACTTTATGTGACATAGTAATACCTGTTGGGAGTTGCTCCCCAACTGGTGCCCAATAGGGCCATGATTTCTTTAAGGAGGAAACCCGTTCAATGCAGGATCCATAAGTTTAAATTAAATAATTTATTTAATTGAGTCCATGTAAAGGTAAAGGTTGTCAAAGGTAAGTTGAGTGCTTGTTTTATTTCTTATTGTTGTTGCATAGTCTTTAGTAGTTATGTACTCAACTTTACTGACTGTTTGTTTTGTGTGCATGGCTTTGTCTTGGACTTGGCCCTACGATGACCCACTTGTGGTGAGTAGTTGTCTAGTAAAAGAAAAGTTGCAGGTACAAGTGGGCATAAGTCATTTCATGATGGGATGGAGTGAGAGCGCTTGTTGTGTTTTGTAGCTTCGCTTAATTTTACTTGCATATGAAGATTAACATTTATTTTGGATGTCTATTTTTATTTCTAAAGACTTTTATTATTAGATCTGGTTTTGGTTTTAAAAAGGGCCATTAATATAATTCCGAAGTGTAATAAGTTTGAAGTTGATTTTAATTTGAAATTGTTTGAAGTTAGTTTTTAAATTGTTCTGGTTTTAAGACTTCCGCTGTAGTACTTTGATAAATGTCTTAGCCGTCATCACTGATATGTGCGGTTTTTATAGTGTTTTTCCCCTTGTTTCGAGTCAATTTTATGCCTAGAAGTTGTTAATCTGGCTTTATTTTAGCTCATTCGATGTTCTTTAGCTAATTTGAAGTGTCTCGTCAAGNACGGTTACGTTAATGCTTTGGTTTTCCGTATTTAGAAGGTAACAAATATTTTTCTTAATAATTATATTATGTTTCCGGAAAATTGAGAAGTTGGAAGTTAGGAAAATTCGGGGTGTTACATAGTTGTTGTAGAATTTAGTCAACAAGGTTTTAATTTAGTTTCGGTTTTTCCTTATGTAGGAGACTTTGACCTAGTCCACTTCTAGAAGTTGTGGCGGAGCATAGTTATTTTACAAGGTACGTAAGTACTGAAGACAAACACAAAAATTAGAATGCATGCTTGAGCAATTCTTGATTACATGAAATCTTGTATGCTTGTTTTGAATCATTAATTTAAGTGCATGGCAAGTTTGTTAGTAGCATGTTCTTAAAGTATGATGGCATTCCATGTTAATTAGAAGGTTAAATTTTTATAAGCTTTAATTGGAATGTTATGTTCAGATTGTTTTGGCCAATAATCTATTGATCAAGGAAGAAAGTTATTTTTAAGTTGGTTAGTTACTTAATCAACAAGAAAGATAGTTGTGAATTTTTATTCACATAATTAAAAGAAGTTATGAGCAATTATTTTAGACATGTTACCACACACAGTTTAATGTGTGGTCAAGAAGAAAGTAAGTTATTAGCCACTCATAATTAATATGTGGTACAGGAGGTTCAGTTTAAGTAAAGGACACACATAAGATTAATTTGGAATCACCTTAAATTGAAGATAATTAAATTGGCTTATGTGATTTGATGCATGTCTTTATGTGATGTTGCATGGGAGTCATAACATTTCTAAACCGGTTAATCACGTAAAGTGCAAGAGGACTTGCATAAAACTCTTGGAACGTATATACCTTGAGTATGAACAATGGGGGGAGTCGTATGGAACAGTGACCTATGACTTCTAATTGGAACAAGATGTTGTAATCTTTTCTATTTTTAATGCGCTGGATATCCGTCACTTTATGTGACATAGTAATACCTTCTTAGAGTTGCTCCCAAGTTGGTGCCCAATAGGGCGATGATTTTTAAGGAGGAAACCCGTTCGATGCAGGATCCATAATTTTAAATATAGTAATTAATTAATTGAGTCCATGTATAGGTAAAAGGGTTGTCAAAGGTAAGTTGAGTGCTTGTTTTATTTCTTATTGTTGCATAGTCTTTCGTAGTTATGTACTCAGCTTTGTTGACTGTTTGTTTTGTGTGCATGATTTTGTCTTGGACTTGGCCCTACGATGATGCACTTGTGGTGAGTAGTTGTCCAGTAAAAGAAAAGCTACAGGTACAAGTGGGCATAAGTCATTTTACGATGGGATGGAGTGAAAGCGCTTTGTCATGTGCTGACTAATTCCCCTTAGTCCTAGACACGTTGCCCACTAACTTCCACCCCTTGGATGCTAGTCAAGGCTAAACACTTTCCTAGTATGTAGCTAAGTAATGTAACGAAAGCTTGAATAAGAGAGTAAGTAGGAAAGCACAAGTGTTTGAGTAAAGTATGTGTTGTATTGCTTGAGAGAAAGTGAGTACAAGGCTTGTGTGTTTTTTTCTGAATGAATGTACAAATGAATGCCTTGGGTATTTATAGGCAACACCCCTTCCTACTATATCTAATCTAGAATATTCTAACCTTCTCAAATGGAGGGCTCTACACAATACCCTAGCTTGAATCTTCTAGTCTTTACATACTCTTATGTACATGTGAGAATAACCTAGAAACATCTATGCATCCATTAGAGCATACTAGAACACTCTAGAGTCACCTACCCTAGAATATCCTACAATGTTCCGGAACCTTCCGGAATATGCCGTACTAATCTAGACCTTTCAATGAGGTTCTAGAGCATTCCATACTCTTCCAATGTAGTAGACAGCCTTTACGCCAAGTTTGAACCTCGTTAGAGAATTATAGCACTGTTGTCCCCAAAAGTACTGCTTATCTAAACATCCAGTATTATCTAGCAGCACTATCTTTTCCTTTAGACTGCCTACTATAGGGAGATAAGTGTTGCTGGCACAACACATGAGCGGCTCCCCTTGGGGATCCCTCTGCCCACGTTCCAATGCAATGGGTGGGTCATTGGGTCACTCGTGACATGCTCCCCCACCAAAGCCCTTGACGACCCCGTCAAGGCTGCGACTCAAATGCCTCGTTCTTATCCCGGAATGGCCATAAGTCATCTTCTTTCTCCCATGTTGCCTCGCTTTCCGGGAGTCCCTTCCAATGAATATAGTACTCTTTGTAGCTTGGAACGCCCCTGCGACAGACCACCCTTGTCGCTTCAATTGACTCGATGTCCCGTTCAAACGATGTCACAACAGCCGTGGGAGCCCGTTGTGACTTGCCCCTCGTTGGATCCTCCGTATCTTCGTGGTAGGGCTTCAACATACTCACATGGAACACCGGGTGTATCTTCAGCTTGGCTGGCAAGTCCACCTTGTAAGATACCTTTCCAACCTTTCCTAGGATTGGAAACGGTTCTTCATATTTGCGCACCAAACCCTTGTGGACTTTCCGGAAGACTTTAAATTGTTGTGGGAGCAACTTTACCATAACTAAGTCACCAACTTGATACTCGACCGGTCTTTGATGTTTGTCTTCCCATTTCTTCATCTTCTTTGTGGCTTTGATAAAGTAGGTTTTTGTTATATCCATTTGTTGATCCCACTCCCTTGCAACCCGATATGCAGCGGGACTACTACCCTTGTAGCATGTCGCAACAACTGATTGCGGTGTCAGGGGTTGTTGTCCCATGATGATCTCAAAAGGACTTTGTTGTGTCGACTCTGACCACTGCAGGTTGTAGGAGAATTGAGCAACATCAATCAACCTTGCCTAATTCGTTTGGTTGGCACTCACAAAGTGCCTTAAGTAGAGTTTCAGCAAGGCGTTTACCCTCTCCGTTTGCCCATCGGTTTATGGATGAAAGCTTGTTGAGAAGTGAAGGCCTGACCCCAACAGCTTGAACAATTCTGTCCAGAACTTTGCAGTGAACCTTAGATCCCGATCGCTAATGATAGTCCGAGGAAGTCCCCAATACTTCACGACATGCCTGAAGAATAACTTGGCGGCTTGCTCGGTTGTGCAATCCGTTGGTGCCGTGATGATTGTCCCATACTTTGAGAAGCGATCAACAACAACCATGATCGAACCACACCCATCAGACTTGGATAAGGCTGATATGAAGTCCATTGACACACTCTCCCATGGCTTCTCAGGTGAGGGCAGTGGTTCCAAGAGCCCAGCTGGAACTTGTTGTTCAATCTTGTCTTGTTGGCACACAAGACAAGTTTTCACATAGGCCTCTATGTCATCTCTCATATGTGGCCAATAATATGACTCCTCTAACAGAGCTAGAGTTCGTTGCATACCTGGATGTCCGGCCCACATTGAGTCATGACACTCCTTCATGATGTCACGCCTAAGATTATCCCACTTAGGCACATAAATGCGACGACCGGTGGTGTAGAGAACCCCATCTTCAACCCAAAACCGTCGCGTCTTCCCTTCCATGGCCATCTCCATTAGTGACTTGGCCAATGGATCTTGCTTCATCACCTCCTTGACCTGCTCAAGGAGGTCGCTAGCAATGTAACTCGTGCTAACAAGTATAGCCTTGCGGGTTAAGGCATCAGCGACGACATTTACCTTACCCGGCTTGTACCCCATAGTGCAATCAAACTCTGCCAAGAAGTCTTGCAACCTTGCTTGCTTAGGACTAAGTTTCTTCTGGTTTTGAAAATAACCCGTTGCCACGTTGTCGATCATGATGGTGAACCGACTCCCAAGCAAGTAGTGCCTCCAAATGCGTAAGCAATGAATGATCGCGGTCATTTCCTTGTCATGAACTGAGTAGCGCCTCTCTGTGTCATTCACCTTTCACGACTCATATGCAACAGGATGCCCTTCTTACATAAGCATCCCTCCTATGGCATAGTCCGATGCATCTGTGTGTAACTCAAATATTTTGGAATAGTCGGGTAAGGCTAGAATAGGCTCCTCGGTGACAGCTTGTTTCAAGTCATCAAATGCTTCTTGACACTTGTCACTCCACGACCATTGTACCTTCTTCTTCAGCAAGTCGGTCAATGGTGTTGTCCTTGCCGAGTAAATCCTTATGAATCGCAGATAGTAGTTTGCAAGTCCAAGAAATGACCGTAGCTCTGTGACATTCTTGGGCTCACTCCACTCCCTAATGGCCTGTACCTTATCATGCTCCATCATGATCTTCCCTTCCTTTATGTGATGTCCTAAGAAAGACAACTCTCCTTGCCCAAATGAGCACTTCTCCCTTTTTACGTAGAGCTCGTTGTCCCTCAAGGACTTGAACACCTTCCTCAAATGTTCCACATGGTCTTAAAGGTTGTCGCTATACACGACAATATCATCAAGGTAGACTACCACAAAATCATCAAGGAACGACCTGAAGATCTTGTTCATTAAAGTGCAGAATGTGACCGGGGCATTGGTGAGACCAAAAGGCATCACCAAGAATTCATAAGACCCATATCGAGATACGCATGTTGTCTTTGGCTCATCCCCTTCAGCTATGCGTACCTGCCAATGCCCCGATCTAAGATCAAGTTTGGAGAAGTACCTGGCTTTACCAAGTCGGTCAAAGAGATTAGCGACTAACGGAATTGGATACTTGTTCTTCTCCGTGATCTTGTTGAGGGCCTGATAGTCAATGCACATACGCAAACTCCCATCATGCTTGCGTTGGAAAAGCACAGGTGCCCCATAGGGTGCCTTGGATGGCCTGATGAACCCTGCATCCAACAATTCCTTGAGTTGCTTCCTTAGCTCCTTGAGCTCTGGTGGTGCCATCCTGTAAGGCAACATGGCTGGAGGCCTAGCCCCTTGCTCTAGCTCAATCTCATGATCCACTTCCCTTCTAGGAGGAAGCTTCTTAGGAAGTTCCGGAGGCATTACGTCTTCAAACTCCTGGAGGACTCCGGAAAATTCTTTGGGAATCTGACCCCCTTGAGACTCCTTTTCAACGAGTGTTGCCAAGAATGTAGCTTCACCCTTCTTCACACTCTTGCAAAGTTGGAGAGCTGATAGGGCCTTGACTTCAGCGTCTTCCCATTTGAAATGGGGACAGAACTTGTTCCATCATTTCCCCTAATGGTGAAGGTGTCATCTGTCTCCAATGTCAACGGCCTCACTGAGTGCATGAACTCCATACCCAACACTAGTGAGAAATCATCCATATTGACAATCGTGAGATCCACGGTGCCCTTCCATTCACCCAAACAAAGGGGTACACCCCGTGCAACACCTAGGATAGGCGCTGGTGAAGCATTGACGGTCTTCAACCGGCCTGGCTCCTTGGCGTATTGTAACCCCAATCTTGTTGCCTCACCCTTGGCAACAAATTTATGAGTGGCACCTGTGTCCATGAGTGCCTTGGAAGCGTGCCCATTCACATATGCTTCGACAAACATAAGTGAAGATGTTTTTGAACGGGGCAATGTACTCACCTTGGCCACGTTGCCGCACTCCCTTGCTTCAACCGCCGCCTTGACGCTGCTCAGCAAATGGAAAGTCCCCATTTGCGCCTCGTTCCCCAGCGATTCTCCGTTCGACCCCATAAAAGCACTGAGCTTCCCATTGGTTGGGCAATCTCTAGCCCAATGCGGCCCTCCGCATAAGAAGCAACCACGGTTTTTGGCTTGTCTGAGGAAGATGCTAGACCTTTTCCTTTATCCTTCCTCTCGAACTTGCCTTCCCCCTGGTGACCGTGGTTTCGCTCGGTGGGCTTAGCTCCCCCACCTTTCCCCTTGCTACCACCACTCTTGGCATCCTTCTTGGAACCCCTAAACTCCGTCAAGGACTTTGCAATTGCGATGGCATCAGCAATGGTTTGAGGGTTTCTCCTCTTTATCTCTTGCTGGGCCCAATGTTGTAACCCTCCAATGAAGTAAATGAGCTTGGTCTTCTCTGTCATGTCTTCGACTTCAAGCAAGACTGATGTGAATGTCTTGATATATTCTTTGATGTTGCTTGTGTGCTTCAACTCACGGAGCTTCGTCATGGACACCTCTTGAGCATTCTCTAGGTAGAATTTCTTCTTGAAGTCTTTCTTAAACTCATCCCAAGTGTCAATGGAATAAGTTCCCTTCTTGATATCCAACTCACGCCTTCTCCACCATAGGATACCATCCTCCCCGAGGTACATAGTGGCGGTGTTGATCTTGGAAGTTTCATCCTCCAAGTGCATGGCTTCAAAATACCTCTCCAAGCTCCAAAGGAAATTGTCGATTTCTCGAGCATCTCTTTTCCCTAGGTACTTGGATGGTTTGGGAATGTCCATCTTTGGCCCGGCTTGGATAGTGACACCCCCACTTACCGCGGCCTTCTTGCACAACAATAGCTCGTCCTTGAGGAGGTCATTTTCTTTCCTCAAGGCTAAGAGCTCTCCCTAGACCTTAGCCATCTCGCTCTCCATCTTCTCCAAGACATAGTTCATGAGCGTGTTGGCCTCGGCGGAACACTCAATAGCAATCTCCTCAACCCTTGTGTCAACAACGTCCACTTGCTCCTTGAGCGCCCCAATGTCTAACTGGGCCTTCCTTAGCCCATCGGATAATTTCGCGGCTCCCTTCTCAACCCTTGCGGATCGCTCTTCTGCTTTGGCCGAATTCTCCATCGCGTTGGCCACCCATTTCTCAAGTTTCTCAAATGCCGCCTGAGTAACCTCTGGCACATTGCCTTCAGTTGCTTGTCCTGAAGTGTTGCTCTTGTCCTTGGCCATCGAACCTCAACTTAATTCAACCTCGTGCAGTTGCTAACACACTCGAACACCGATATATCCCAACGATCGTAGCCGCTCTGATACCACTTGTCACGTGCTGACTAATTCCCCTTAGTCTTAGACACGCTACCCACTAACTTCCACCCCTTGGATGCTAGTCAAGGCTAAACCCTTTCCTAGTATGTAGCTAAGTAATGCAACAAAAGCTTGAATAAGAGAGTAAGTAGGAAAGCACAAGTGTTTGAGTAAAGTATGTGTTGTATTGCTTGAGAGAAAGTGAGTACAAGGCTTGTGTGTTTTTTTTCTGAATGAATGTACAAATGATTGCCTTGGGTATTTATAGGCAACACCCCTTCCTACTATATCTAATCTAGAACATTCTAACCTTCTCAAATGGAGGGTTCTACACAATACCCTAGCTAGAACCTTCTAGTCTTTACATACTCTTATGTACATGTGAGAATAACCTAGAAACATCTATGCATCCACTAGAGCATACTAGAATACTCTAGAGTCACCTACCCTAGAATATCCTACAATGTTCCGGAACCTTCCGGAATGTGTCGTACTACTCTAGACCTTTCAATGAGGTTCTAGAGCATTCCATACTCTTCCAATATAGTAGACAACCTTTACGCCAAGTTTAAACCTCGTTAGAGAAATATAGCACTGCTGTCCCCAAAAGTACTGCTTATCTAAACATCTAGTATTATCCTGCAGCACTATTTTTTCCTTTACACTGCCTACTATAGGGAGATAAGTGTTGCTGACACAACACATGGGCGGCTCCCCCTGGGAATCCCTATGCCCTCGTTCCAATACAATGGGTGGGTCATTGGGTCACTCGTGACAGCTTGCTGTGTTTTATAGCATTGCTTTATTTTAATTGCTTATGAAGACTAGCAGTTTATTTTGGATGTTTTGATTTCTAAAGACTTTTAATATTAGTTTTGGTTTGGTTTTTAAGGGCTATTAATATGGTTCCGAAGTGTAATAAGTTTGAAGTTGATTTTAATTTGAAATTGTTTGAAGTTAGTTTTTAAATTGTTCTAGTTTTAAGACTTCCGCTGTAGTATTTTGATAAATGCCTTAGCCGTTATCACGGTGGCGGTAATACTTTGGTTTTTCCATATTTAGTAGTTTTAGTAAATATAATATTTATTAATTTAATATGTTTTTCGGAAAAATGAGAAATAGGAAGTTAGGAAAATCCAGGGTGTTACAAAGTGGTTATCAGAGCTTAGATTTTGAAATAAAATTAATTTTATTTTGGGTACCTAACTTGTATTTTTGGGAAGAGGAATTTCTTAATTTGGAAAAAACAAAAAAATATTATGAAAAATAAACTAAAACATATTATGAAAAATAAACTAAAACATATTATGAAAAATAAACTAAAACATATTTAATAATTGTAGTCGACCGGGGCTTTGCCCGGGCAAAAATTCTAGTTTTAAAGTAAAAGCTAAGCAGTTAAGTAAAAACTATTCAAGGGTGTTGTTTTCAAGTTTTAGAAAACATTAGGAAATTATTATTCCGTATAAATTTTCCCTTTTTGTAATTTCCTTTCTTAAAAGTGACATACCACCTCCTTTTCTTATTAATTTTTTGACAGGCTCCTTTTTATATTAATTGTAACATTTAATTAATTTAAGCATTATTTATATATAATATATAAAAAATCTCAAATACTATAATTAATAAAAAAACAAAGATAGTATTTACTTTTACTAGCTTTTTTTTTTTTTTTTCCTTCAATTGATCCCTCCCTAGGCATAAGTCAAATATCAAAAGAACCGTTGGTCCTTTATACGACACTTCCACATTCCACAATGATCAAGCAGACAAAAGGCAACTTTCCAACTTTTTAATTTTTTTTTTCATTCTATTTTTGGCTAATTCACCAAATCACATCAAATTAGGGTTCATATCTCAATTTCAAACGAAAATCTAGCTTTTATCTGACAAAAATTCTGTTTATAATCTTCGAATTAATTAAAGTGCTTTTCAAATACCCAAAATTGTAAAAAAAAATATGGGTAGTTTAATTAGAAGTTTCTTTCAATCATTGACGAAATTGTTTAATTCAATCATTGGTATGACTGGTATAGCTATGGTAATCTATAGTCTTTGGATGATTCGGGTTTGGAATCAGCAAACGGGTCAATCTCCTTTCGATGATTCGGATTATCCATTTCCATGGTTACCTTTCTTCCTCCTTACTTTTTAACTTAATTGTTCTGTCTGCAATTTTGTGAAAAAAAAAGTTAAAATTTTATTTATTTATTTTAATTTTGGTATTTAGTTTTTGTCAGTTGGGAATATTTTTTTTGTTTTGTAATTATAATTTGGTAGAGAATATATATATATATATATATATATATATACCGTATATTTTTAATGTTGGACAATATTTTTTTGTTTGCGTCAAGATAAACCTTATTTATATATTTTCTATTGGTACCTTTCTTATTTACTTCTTTAATTAGGAGTTTTTTCTTAATTTTAAATGAACCGAGAAGTATTCACTAATGCCATTGCAAGACAACAACACGGCCCACATTGAGTCATTACCTCCGACCATACATTGTCAAGCCAAGATTATCTTCACCAACTTAGGCACTATACAAATGGCGACGACTGTGGTGTAGAGAACACCCATCTTCAACCCAAACCGTCGCGTTCTTCCCTTCCATGGTCCTCCATTAGTGACTTGGCCAATGGATCTTGCTTCATCACCTCCTTGACCTGCTCAAGGAGGTTGCTAGCAAATGTAACCGTGCTAACAAGTATAGCCTTGCGGCTTAAGGCATCAGCGACGACATTTACCTTAACCGCTTGTACCCATATGTGTAATCAAACTCTGCCAAGAAGTCTTGCAAACCTTGCTTGCTTGGCTAAGTTTCTTTCTGGTTTTGAAAATAACCCTTGCCACGTCTGATTGTCGATCATGATGGTGAACCGACTCCCAAGCAAAGTAGGCCTCCAAATGCGTAAGCAATGAATTGATCGCTTCATTTCCTTCCTTGTCATGAACTGTAGCGCCTCTCTGTGTCATTCATCTTTCACGACTCATATGCAACAGATAGCCCTTCTTACATAAGCACCCCTCCTATGGCATAGTCCGATGCTCTGTGTGTAACTCAAATATTTTGGAATAGTCGGGTAAGGCTAGAATAGGCTCCTCGTGACAGCTTGTTTCAAGCATCAAATGCTCTTGACACTTGTCACTACTCACGACCATGGACCTCTCTGCTCTTCAGCAAGTCGGTCAATGGTGTGTCCTTGCCGAGAACTCCTTATGAATCGCAGATAGTAGTTTGAAAGTCCAAGAAATGACCGTAGCTCTGTGACATTCTTGGGCTCACTCCACTCCCTAATGGCCTGTACCTTATCATGCTCCATCATGATCTTCCCTTCCTTTATGTGATGTCCTAAGAACAACTCTCCTTCCCAAATGAGCACTTCTCCTTTTTTACGTAGCAGCTCGTTGTCCCCAAGGACTTGAACACCTCTACCTCACTACAAATGTTCCCATGGTCTTAAAGGTTGTCGCTATACACGACTAATATCATCAAGGTAGACTACCACAAAATACATCAAGGAACACCTAAGATCTGTTCATTAAAGTCATAATGTGACCGGGGCATTGGTGAGACCAAAAGGCACACACCAAGAATTCATAAGACCCTATCGAGATACGCATGTTGTCTTTGGCTCATCCCCTTCAGCTATGCGTACCTGCCAATACCCCGATCTAAGATCAGTTTGGAGAAGTACCTGGCTTACCAAGTCGGTCAAAGAGATTAGCGACTAACGAATTGGATACTTTTCTTCCCGTGGACTTGTTGAGGGCCCGATAGTAATGCACATACGCAAACTCCCATCAGGCTTGCGTTGGAAAGCCACAGTGCCCCATAGGGTGCCTTGGATGGCCTGATAAACCCTACATCCAACAATTCCTTGAGTTGCTTCCTAGCTCCTTGAGCTCTGGTGGTGCCATCCTGTAAGGCAACATGGCTGGAGCCTAGCCCCTTGCTCTAGCTCAATCTCATGATCCACTTCCCTTCTAGGAGGAAGCTTCTTAGGAAGTTCCGGAGGCATTACGTCTTCAACTCCTGGAGGACTCTGGAAAATTCTTTGGGAATCTGACCCCCTTGAGACTCCTTTTCAACGAGTGTTGCCAAAATGTAGCTTCACCTTCTTCACACTCTTGCAAAGTTGGAGAGGCTGATAGGGCCTTGACTTCAGCGTCTTCCCATTTGAAATGGGGACAGAACTTGTTCCATCATTTCCCCTAATGGTGAAGGTGTTCATCTGTCTCCAATGTCACACGGCCTCACTGAGTACATGAACTCCATACCCAACACTAGTGAGAAATCATCCATATTGACAATCGTGAGATCCACGGTGCCCTTCCATTCACCCAAACAAAGGGGTACAAACCCCGTGCAACACCTAGGAATAGGCGCTGGTGAAGCATTGACGGTCTTCAACCGGCCTGGCTCCTTGGCGTATTGTAACCCCAATCTTGTTGCCTCACACCTTGGCAACAATTTATGAGTGGCACCTGTTTCCATGAGTGCCTTGGAAGCGTGCCCATTCACATATGCTTTCGACAAACATAAGTGAAGATGTTTTTGAACGGGGCAATTTACTCACCTTGGCCACGTTGCCGCACTCCCTTGCTTCAACAACCCGCCGCCTTGACGCTGCTCAGCAAATGGAAGTCCCCCATTGCGCCTCGTTCCCCAGCGATTCTCCTTTCGACCCCATAAAAGCACTGAGCTTCCCATTGGTGGGCTAGGCATCCCTAGCCCAATGTGGCCCTCCGCATAAGAAGCAAACCACGTTTTTGGCTTATCTGAGGAAGATGCTAGACCTTTTCCTTTATCCTTCCTCTCCGAACTTGCCTTCCCCCGGTGACCGTGGTTTCGCTCGGTGGGCTTAGCTCCCCCACCTTTCCCCGTACCTACCACCCTCATATGCTTTGCATCCTTCTTGGAACCACCCTAAACTCACTCCGTCAAGGACTTTGCAATTGCATGGCATCAGCAATGGTTTGAGGGTTTCTCCTCTTTATCCTCTTGCTGGGCCAATGTGTGTAACCCTCCAATGAAGTAAATGAGCTTGGTCTTCTCTGTCATGTCTTCGACTTCAAGCAAGACTGATGTAAATGTCTTGATATATCTTTGATGTTGCTTTGTGCTCAACTCACGGAGCTTCGTCATGGACACCTCTTGAGCATTCTCTAGGTAGAATTTCTCTTCTTGAAGTCTTTCTTAACTCATCCCAAGTGTCAAGGATAAGTTCCCTTCTTGATATCCAACTCACGCCTTCTCCACCATAGGATACCATCCTCCCGGGTACATAGTGGCAGTGTTGATCTTGGAAGTTTCATCCTCCAAGTGCATGGTCAAAATACCTCTCCAGCTCCAAGGAAATTGTCGATTTCTCGAGCATCTCTTTTCCCTAGTACTTGGATGGTTTGGGAGGTCCATCTTTGGCCCGGCTTAGATAGTGACACCCCACTTACCGCGGCCTCTTACACAACAATAGCTCGTCCTTGAGGAGTCATTTTCTTTCCTCAAGGCTAAGAGCTCTCCCTAACCTAGCCATCTCGCTCTCCATCTTCTCCAAGACATGGTTCATAAGCTTGTTGCCTCGGCGGAACACTCAATAGCAATCTCCTCAACCCTTGTTCAACAACGTCCACTTGCTCCTTGAGCGCCCCAATGTCTAACTGGGCCTTCCTTAGCCCATCGGATAATTCCGCGGCTCCTTCTCCGACCCTTGCGGATCGCTCTTCTGCTTTGGCCGAATTCTCCATCGCGTTGGCCACCCATTTCTCAAGTTTCTCAAATGCCGCCTGAGTAACCTCTGGCACATTGCCTTCAGTTGCTTGTCCTGAAGTGTTGCTCTTGTCCTTGGCCATCAAACCTCAACTTAATTCAACCTCGTGCAGTTGCTAACACACTCGAACACCGATATATCCCAACGATCGTAGCCGCTCTGATACCACTTGTCACGTGCTGACTAATTCCCCTTAGTCTTAGACACGCTACCCACTAACTTCCACCCCTTGGATGCTAGTCAGGCTAAACCCTTTCCTAGTATGTAGCTAAGTAATGCAACGAAAGCTTGAATAAGAGAGTAAGTAGAAAGCACAAGTGTTTGAGTAAAGTATGTGTTTGTATTGCTTGAGAGAAAGTGAGTAACAGGCTTGTGTGTTTTTTTCTGAATGAATGTACAAATGATTGCCTTGGGTATTTATAGGCAACCCCCTTCCTAACTATATCTAATCTAGAACATTCTAACCTTCTCAAATGGAGGGTTCTACACAATACCCTAGCTACTAGAACCTTCTAGTCTTTACATACTCTTATGTACATGTGAGAATAACCTAGAAACATCTATGCATCCACTAGACTACTAGAACACTCTAAGAGTCACCTACCCTAAATATCCTACAATGTTCCGGAACCTCCGGAATGTGTCGTACTACTCTAGACCTTTCAATGAGGTTCTAGAGCATTCCATACTCTTCCAATATAGTAACAGCCTTTACGCCAATTTAAACCTCGTTAGAGAAATATAGCACTGCTGTCCCCAAAGTACTGCTTATCTAAACATCTAGTATTATCCTGACGCACTATTTTTTCCTTTACACTGCCTACTATAGGAATGAGAAGTGTTGTCTGACACAACACATGGGCGGCTCCCCCTGGGAATCCCTATGGCCCGTTCCAATACAATGGGTGGTCATTGGGTCACTCGTGACAGCTTGCTGTGTTTATGCATTGCTTTATTTTAATTGCTTATGAGACTAGCAGTTTATTTGGATGTTTTGATTTCTAAAGACTTTTAATATTAGTTTTTGGTTTGGTTTTAAGGGGGCTATTAATATGGTTCCGAAGTGTAATAAGTTTGAAGTTGATTTTAATTTGAAATTGTTTGAAGTTAGTTTTTAATTGTTCTGGTTTTAAGACTTCCGCTGTAGTATTTTGATAATTGCCTTAGCCGTTATCACGGTGGCGTAATAACTTTGGTTTTTTTTTTTCCATATTTAGTAGTTTATAGTAAATATAATATTTATTAATTTAATATGTTTTTCGGAAAAATGAGAAATAGGAAGTTAGGAAAATCCAGGGTGTTACAAAGTGGTTATCAGAGCTTAGATTTGAATAAAATTAATTTTATTTTGGGTACCTAACTTGTATTTTTGGGAAGAGAATTTCTTAATTTGGAAAAAAAAAAAATATTATGAAAAATAAACTAAAACATATTATGAAAATAAACTAAAACATATTATGAAAAATAAACTAAAACATATTTAATAATTGTAGTCGACCGGGCTTTGCCCGGCAAAAATTCTAGTTTTAAAGTAAAAGCTAACCAGTTAAGTAAAAACTATTCAAGGGTGTTATTTTCAAGTTTTAGAAAACATTAGGAATTTATTATTCCTTATAAATTTTCCCTTTTTGTAATTTCCTTTCTTAAAAGTACATACCACCTCCTTTTCTTATTAATTTTTTGACAGGCTCCTTTTTTTATTAATTGCAACATTTAATTAATTAATTTATTTATATTAATAAATAAAAAATCTCAATACTACTATAATTAATAAAAAAACAAAGAAGTATTGTTATATAATATTGTATTTAGTGGATGTCCATTATACCCCTATGATTATTCTAGTATATTCTACATACTAGGTTTATAATCTCTAAGGAAACCCTAATTGTTTTCCCATGTCTATATATGTATGTACTCCCTCATGATTTATATATATTGAATATAGATCTATTCTGTCTCACAAATATTCTCTACTACTTACCCCCTATTTTCTATAACACGTTATCAGCACGATGAGGTAAGTAAATCTACTTTCTATGCTATATCTTTGATCATATCTATACGAATACGTTGTTTCTAATATGTATTATTAGTTAATTCTCCACACCTAATTATTGCCTTATTATGTATTAACAATTAAATGCAATATGTGTTTGATTTGTATTACTCATTCGATTTCATGATGCTATCCATGTATGGCCTTTTTATCCTTTTTAACTGTAGATGAACGCATCAACAATATATTAAAAAAAAAAAATTACACAAGTATAATTTGGGTTTTTGGGTTAAAATCTTGTTGATTGTGCAATTGGTTTAGTTTGATTTCATTCGAGCTGTCGAATGTTTGTGTTGTGATTGTTTATCAACTTATTTTTCTTCAGAAGAAGGTCAATGGAGACGCTTCTTTAGCTGTTAATCAGTGATTGTGATTTTGCTAATTTGTAGGTGTATATTAACGATAATGTAGCAGATGAACTATTTATGACACATAGATTGTATATTAACGCTTTCTTCAGATGAATTTTGTCCATTGTGCTTTGGATAAACTATTATATGACACATGGTTGTACTATTATATGGATAAACTTCGTGTGATCAAGTGATTTCCTTGCTCTATTTTGGTACTTAAATAATTTACCTGAGTAACCTATTTAAAAAAAAAAAAAAAAATCAAACAACTTATTCTGTTCGGTTTTATTTTTAAAATGACTGGAATGTTTAGTTGTACTCCATATTTCTAAAGTTGAAAATCTGAATAAAATATGGAGTTAGGTGTTTTTATAACTTTGTGTGACTAGTAATTAATAAATCAGATCATAGGCTTAAGAGATGTTGTACCTCCTCCTCTGCGAAGAGAATTCACTCTGCTGTTTATGTTGTGCTGTTTATGTTGTGACTGAGCTTTGGACACTGATCTTCGTATTTTAATTTGTATTAGCTTTTAAATTGTGGGGCTTTAACCAATTTTCTGGGTTTTAAATGTTAAGGTTAAACTATTATCATTAATTAAACGGAAGCAGGCAGAAAATGCATTTTTATATTGTTAGTGCAATAATTAAATGGAGAAACTTGTGTCTTTATTTATTTGTAACAATTAATATTTTTATATGTAAATGCATCCCGAGGGAATAAGGACGAAAGAATTCGATCTTGAAATCTTGGATCAATTACAAGAAAGTCATATTGTCCAATTGTCTTGCATTTTTTTTAGTCTTACATTTATGTGCATTTGTGAGTCGTAGATAAACGCATAATTCATTGCATGTGTCAATTAGTGATTAATGCATCACTCATTATATACGTAGTATATGTTTTATGCTCAAAAATTTTTGTTCATATAAACTTCACATCTCATCATACTACTGTACTAATTTTATATAATAATGTAATATACGTAAAATTTTGACCATTATATAGTAAGTTGTGTTACATTAGTTAAGATTTATGAAAAATCTTATACTCCAATGAGAATATATTTGTGATGAAATTATACAGATGAATGCTTTTAATAGCATGTTTGAATTATGCATAAAAGTTTCAGAAGAGCTTGTACAAGACATTTCAAATATCTAGTGCTTTAAGTTCTATATCAAGTATTTTGAACACCTCAATGGACAATGTGACATTATTATCAAAAACCTGAAGAGTTTAAACTAAATTAACAACACCTCAACCTGAAGTTTGAGTATGTGAGTGCTAATCAGATCTTATGTTCATTTGAGAACTTGATATTATAAGGATAATCCTTTTATGGTCCGGAAGAACCATAAACAAATAATTATTACTTAAATGTAATTACTAATTTACATAAGATTAGACATGTTGTTGATTATATCACAAGTTGCCATAAATTATTATCAATATGTAATTATTTACAGTTTTTTTATATAACTCCCAGAAGAAGGCATAAGTTTATATTTGTGGCAATTTAACAAAGATGAAGTAATATAAACACAACATATGTATTTATTTTCAAAAGTACGGAGAAATGAATATATCTCTGTTGAAGATTGAAGTCCAATCAGGAAGGATCAACTAACAAGGAGTTGAATTTTATTCTACTTCAAGTGCGAAGCTACTACCAAAGACGTTGGGTTCATTATTCTAAAAGATCTCAATTAAGCTATGCATTCATTAGGGGGAAAAATACGTGTTGCACTCTTTTTCCCTTAACCTGATTTTATCCCACATTGGGTTTTCCTGGTGAGGTTTTAATATGAGGCAACATCATAAAGCGTATTACAAAGTGTGTACTCTTTTTCCTTCACTAGGTTTTTGTTCCCACAGGGTTTTTCTTAGTAAGGTTTTAACGAAGCATACTATTCGATAATGGTCATCCAAGGGGGAGTGTTTATATTATATGTATTTAGTGGATGTCCATTATACCCCTTGATTATTCTAGTATATTCTACATATTAGGTTTATAATTCTCTAAGGAAACCTTAATGTTTTCCCGGTCTATTATATGTATGTACTCCCCTCATGATTTTATATATAGATATAGATCTATTCTATCTCACAAATATCTCTACTACTTAAACCCTATTTTCTATAACAGTATTTACTTTTACTAGGTTTTTTATTTTATTTTTTTTTCCTTCATTGATCCCTACCTAGCATAAGTCAAATATCAAAAGAACCGTTGGTCCTTTATACGACACTTCCACATTCCACAATGATCAAGCAGACAAAAGGCAACTCCAAACTCCAACTTTCCAACTTTTTAATTTTTTTTTCATTCTATTTTTGGCTAATTCACCAAATCACATCAAATTAGGGTTCATATCTCAATTTCAAACGAAAATCTAGCTTTTATTCTGAAAAATTCTGTTTATAATCTCGAATTAATTAAAGTGCTTTTCAAATACCCAAAATTGTAAAAAAAATGGGTAGTTTAATTAGAAGTTTCTTTCAATCATTGACGAAATTGTTTAATTCATCATTGGTATGACTGGTTAGCTATGGTAATCATAGTCTTGGATGATTCGGGTTTGGAATCAGCAAACGGTCAATCTCCTTTCGATGATTCGGATTATCCATTTCCATGGTTACCTTTCTTCCTCCTTACTTTTTAACTTAATTGTTCTGTCTGCATTTTGTGAAAAAAAAATTAAAATTTTTTATTTATATTTATTTATATTAATTTTGGTATTTAGTTTTTGTCAGTTGGGAATATTTTTTTTTTTTGTATTATATTTGGTAGAATAATATATA